>JASGXE010011723.1:0-12983 GCA_030068105.1 Sinentomon sp. SZTP_YWyxl
TATTTTTCCTGGGAACTGCCACACTTTTGTTTGTTTCTTTGACCCCATGTACACTCAGGTCATGCAACTTGTTTCCGGTTGGGGTCCTCTGATATATGCCGGTTGCTTTGCTGCCACCCTATCCTCAGCCTTGGCCAGCCTCGTCTCAGCACCAAAGATATTTCAGGCTCTCTGCAAGGACAAGCTCTACCCTGGTATTGATATATTTGCTAAAGGATATGGTAAAAACAACGAACCACTAAGGGCCTACTTCCTCGCATTCTCAATTGCAATCACCTTCATATTGATTGGTAAGATTAATAATCGGAGGAATGTATCTTCACGCATAAATTCACATTTTTCTTCACAAAACAAAATGTAGGTAACATTACCGAACTCCTGATCGACTCACTCTTATTCACTTTACCCTATCGGTCGATTTTAAACTAACTCTAACCAAGAATCCTCTCATCACAAAGCATGTTAATTTACGAGAAGGTACCTATGCCTTCCTGCAGAATCATCTAGGTGCCGTGGTACAGCAACTCTCATTAGCTTTGAGACTTTTGGACCGCTCTTCAGCGAGACATCATTCAGGCGGCAGGCCTGTCGCAAGCTAGCCCATCACCCCAAATTCTGTGTCTGATAGATGATTATTTATGCGTATTTCGCTTCACTACATGCAACACTGCATGCAACAGACCTGACCGCCGCGCCACCGACCGCGAGGATCTCAGCATTGGCAATGTTGAACAGAGCCAAGGACTCACAAACGCGTTTTCCTGACGCGCTAAAATAACAATAATTATTGAAGGATGATAGGAGTCAAAAAGGAGCGAAATAATGCGCCTGCAAAAAATAAAGGGTTCGCAACTTCATGAATTTGTTGTGGTGTGGATTGCAGCTTTTGAATTTAAAGGAGTCAAAAAGGAGCGAAATAATGCGCCTGCAAAAAATAAAGGGTTCGCAACTTCATGAATTTGTTGTGATGTGGATTGCAGCTTTTGAATTTAAAGGAGTCAAAAAGGAGCGAAATAATGCGCCTGCAAAAAATAAAGGGTTCGCAACTTCATGAATTTGTTGTGGTGTGGATTGCAGCTTTTGAATTTAAAGGAGTCAAAAAGGAGCGAAATAATGCGCCTGCCAAAAATAAAGGGTTCGCAACTTCATGAATTTGTTGCGGTGTGGATTGCAGCTTTTGAATTTAAAGGAGTCAAAAAGGAGCGAAATAATGCGCCTGCAAAAAATAAAGGGTTCGCAACTTCATGAATTTGTTGTGATGTGGATTGCAGCTTTTGAATTTAAAGGAGTCAAAAAGGACGAAATAATGCGCCTGCAAAAATAAAGGGTTCGCACTTCATGAATTTGTTGTGTGTGGATTGCAGCTTTTGAATTTAAAGGAGTCAAAAGGAGCGATAATGCGCCTGCAAAAAATAAAGGGTTCGCAACTTCATGAATTTGTTGTGATGTGGATTGCAGCTTTTGAATTTGAAGGAGTTAAAAAGAAACGATATATGCGCCTGCAAAAAATAAAGGGTTCGCAACTTCACAAATTTGTTGTGGTGTGGATTGCAGCTTTTGAATTTAAAGGAGTTTCAAAAGGAGCGAAATAATGCGCCTGCAAAATATAAAGGGTTCGCAACTTCATGATTTGTTGTGATGTGGATTGCAGCTTTTGAATTTAAAGGAGTTAAAAGAAACGATATAATGCGCCTGCAAAAAATAAAGGGTTCGCAACTTCACAAATTTGTTGTGGGTGGATTGCAGCTTTTGAATTTAAAGGAGTTCAAAAGAGCGAAATAATGCGCCTGCAAAATATAAAGGGTTCGCAACTTCATGAATTTGTTGTGATGTGGATTGCAGCTTTTGAATTTAAAGGAGTTAAAAAGAAACGATATAATGCGCCTGCAAAAAATAAAGGGTTCGCAACTTCATGAATTTGTTGTGGTGTGGATTGCAGCTTTTGAATTTAAAGGGACAAAGATGAGAGAAAAAATGCGCCTGCAAAAAATAAAGGGTTCGCAACACGTGAAATTTGCGGAGATGTGGATTGCAGCTTTTGAATTTAAAGGGGCAAAGATGAGAGAAAAATGCGCCTGCAAAAAATAAAGGGTTCGCAACACGTAAAATTTGCGGAGATGTGCATTGCAGCTTTTGAATTTAAAGGGACAAAGAGGAGAGAGAAAATGCGCCTGCAAAAAATAAAGGGTTCGCAACTTCATGAATTTGTTGTGGTGTGGATTGCAGCTTTTGAATTTAAAGGAGTCAAAAAGGAGCGAAATAATGCGCCTGCAAAAAATAAAGGGTTCGCAACTTCATGAATTTGTTGTGATGTGGATTGCAGCTTTTGAATTTGAAGGAGTTAAAAAGAAACGATATATGCGCCTGCAAAAAATAAAGGGTTCGCAACTTCACAAATTTGTTGTGGTGTGGATTGCAGCTTTTGAATTTAAAGGAGTTCAAAAGGAGCGAAATAATGCGCCTGCAAAATATAAAGGGTTCGCAACTTCATGAATTTGTTGTGATGTGGATTGCAGCTTTTGAATTTAAAGGAGTTAAAAAGAAACGATATAATGCGCCTGCAAAAAATAAAGGGTTCGCAACTTCACAAATTTGTTGTGGTGTGGATTGCAGCTTTTGAATTTGAAGGATTCAAAAGAGCGAAATAATGCGCCTGCAAATATAAAAAGGGTTCGCAACTTCATGAATTTGTTGTGATGTGGATTGCAGCTTGAATTTAAAGGAGTTAAAAAGAAACGATATAATGCGCCTGCATATATAAAGGGTTTGCAACTTCATGAATTTGTTGTGATGTGGATTGCAGCTTTTGAATTTAAAGGAGTTTAAAAGAAACGATATAATGCGCCTGCATAATATAAAGGGTTTGCAACTTCATGAATTTGTTGTGATGTGATTGCAGCTTTTGAATTTAAAGGAGTTTAAAAGAACGATATAATGAGCCTGCATAATATAAAGGGTTTGCAACTTCATGAATTTGTTGTGATGTGGATTGCAGCTTTTGAATTTAAGGAGTTTAAAAGAAACGATATAATGCGCCTGCATAATATAAAGGGTTTGCAACTTCATGAATTTGTTGTGATGTGGATTGCAGCTTTTGAATTTAAAGGAGTTTAAAAGAAACGATATAATGCGCCTGCATAATATAAAGGGTTTGCAACTTCATGAATTTGTTGTGATGTGGATTGCAGCTTTTGAATTTAAAGGAGTTTTAAAGAAACGATATAATGCGCCTGCATAATATAAAGGGTTTGCAACTTCATGAATTTGTTGTGATGTGGATTGCAGCTTTTGAATTTAAAGGAGTTTAAAAGAAACGATATAATGAGCCTGCATAATATAAAGGGTTTGCAACTTCATGAATTTGTTGTGATGTGGATTGCAGCTTTTGAATTTAAAGGAGTTTAAAAGAAACGATATAATGCGCCTGCATTTTTTAAAGGGTTTGCAACTTCATGAATTTGTTGTGATGTGGATTGCAGCTTTTGAATTTAAAGGAGTTTAAAAGAAACGATGTAATGCGCCTGCATAATATAAAGGGTTTGCAACTTCATGAATTTGTTGTGATGTGGATTGCAGCTTTTGAATTTAAAGGAGTTTAAAAGAAACGATATAATGCGCCTGCATAATATAAAGGGTTTGCAACTTCATGAATTTGTTGTGATGTGGATTGCAGCTTTTGAATTTAAAGGAGTTTAAAAGAAACGATATAATGCGCCTGCATAATATAAAGGGTTTGCAACTTCATGAATTTGTTGTGATGTGGATTGCAGCTTTTGAATTTAAAGGAGTTTAAAAGAAACGATGTAATGCGCCTGCATAATATAAAGGGTTTGCAACTTCATGAATTTTTTGCGATGTGGATTGCAGCTTTTTGCTGTGAAAAAGAGAAAAAAGAATTGTTTGAATTGAATTGCTAAATTTTGGAGCCTGGCTACGTTTCATTGCAAAAGTTGAATTGAACTTGTTGTGTGGAAATTGAATTGAATTGGAATTGAACTTGAGTGGCACGACTTACGTGCCTATTCCTGGTCCTTGGAAACATTGGGGGTTGGGGCGCTTTTCTTAAGTCATTGGATCTGCCGACCTTCTACTCACACAGGGATCACGAATACAAACTTCGATCTCAGACGTTTAGGAGAGACATCGGAATGTATTCATTTTTAGGTAAAACGATCCCGGAGTGGAACTCCCTGCCAGGGCGAGTTTTTGAACAGCCTTTGAGTATACCGCTCCTGCAGGGTCGGCTCCGTACGAATTGAAGTGAACAATACCAGGAAATTATTGCCACTCCACTGAGAGGTTCTGTCGATGGATAACGGCTGAAGCATCAAATCCATGTTCGCTTAAGCCTTCTATCTTTGTTTCTGTAGATATAGCCTTGTTGCGACATATTTGAATACGTTCGTATGCATTATCCTGATCGCAAATGTGTTCTTCCCTTTTGTGATTGTTTATTTGCTGCATAATTGACTATCTTTGGTTGTAAATATTGAAAGGAGGTGACTCCTAAAATATACAAATTCAATTCAATTCAATTCAACTGTAAATCTGTGAGAGTGAACATTGTCAATCGATGGAGTTCTCAAAGAATCCGCAATGACGTGCTTTCACCAATTTTTGGAAATTAGTGTTTCAAACATTTTTGCGGGGAGGAAGTCCAATCAAAAATCATTCGCTGAACAAAAAGAAAATTTCTGCACGTTAGTTCCAGGTCATGGAAGAGTCCTCATTTTGAATTGGTGGTCATGCTGGGAAATGTATCTATGTGGTTCTCAGAATTAATGCTAACAATTCACTCCAACCTTCAATATCAGAAGCCACTTTGAATTGGCGTAGTAATCTGCTGATTGTTCTTCTGATGTATAGCGGAGTCCAGTTTCATTTTGAATTCATCTCGGACACACTGCTGTGGGGAGAATACGAATATGAAGTATTTTCCAGTCGCAAAACGAGCTCCCAAACGCTGTACATTTTCAAGTGAGCAGAAGTCAGTAGCAAGGTAAGGATCCCAAAAGACTTTTTTTTTCTCCTTACTCAGCCTGAAACCAACCTGAAAAAGAGTAACATTCAATGGATTCCGGTACAATCTACAAATTACTTTTGTTTCTATTTCTCTCACAAGCCATATGAGGCTGATGTTTCTGGTCCTTTAGGTCAATGGCTGGTGCCGATCCCGTGTATTAATTAAAATAAAGAAGGATTTGCACTTTTCTTTTCTTTTCTCCCCCTCCGCCCCCCCCCCACGAACTGACTCTCATCGATCGACACACAGGCGATCTGAATGTGATTGCTCCGTTGATTTCCAATTTCTTCATGGCTGCCTACTCATTCACCAATTACAGCACCTTCCATTCGTCGCTCGTCAAATCGGTCGGATGGAGACCAAAGTTCAAGGTTGGTTTAGTTGGGTAGATGACCTTTGACCTTCGTCAGGAATGAGGATGCCAGATGCTTTCTTTGCTTTCTGTAATCTGCTGTAAACGAACTTTTTCAGTTTCGCGTAATTGCTAATTAATTTCGTTTGTGAAATGATTCAGATTTGAGTCCAACAGAGACATCATGGTCAAAAGGTGTTATGCTTTTGCCCATTGCATTTCCTTTTTGTTGCCTTCCTTTATTTCGGTTGCCTTTTCCCCGTCCGGAGCCTGTCGCTTTGGCCTATTGCAACAACACACCACCACGAGTGTTGGCGTGCTGCAGCTCTGAACAGTTTCTTTTTCTGTTTCTGAGCTTGGAGCTGTCTGTTTGGCCTCTTCTCCTCAAACGCCACCCCGTTGCCGTTGGCGTGCGCGTGCTAAAGCTGACAGAGTTGAGCTTCTTTCCATTTGGTCGCTCTATCGAGCACTTTGAATGCGTCTCCCTGCGATGATTGACGCGTCCACTCGAATTTGTTTCTTGTTTTTTCCTTTCTTTCATTTTTTACATCGTCGTCGTCTGATGTTGCGTCGAGAATGGACGTGTTTTGTTCATCATCCGATGGCTCTCCACTGGAATCGACCCAACTGCCTGTTTTTGTCAATCAAGTTTCAATTTTGCGGTGAATTTCGATGCTGCCGCAGTTCCTGGATGCAATTTCAAACATTTTCGTCGCCTGAAGTGATACATCGGCCGTTCTGAAGAGTTCTCGTCATTCTGCAATTAGGTACCTACCAACTTGCATCTCCACCCGCCTGTTCAGCCATTTACCTCCCCAAATCTTTCCACAGACAGTTATCTCGCTCAGATCCGATTCTCACCTTTCCTCCTTTCAACAAACATTTGCACCTTCCTTGCTGTGGGGACAAAAGACGTCCGCAACACACAGCATTGTGCTTTGGATTGGAATTTCAAATCGCCGCCGCCATTTCAACATCCGCGGTGGTTGCGATCGGCTCAACAGAGAAGAGGCCAGTGACGCAACAAAGCATAACCAGAGTTACCAACCTGAATGATAATTGCTCCCGTGATTTCATCGTTTTGTGATGCCAAGAAAGCCAAAATCCCGATCTGCAGAGACTCCTTATTGTCTGGAGGCATGCGCTTTCGGCAGAAATGAATCAAACGACGCTGGAGAGATGATCGGCTGCTGTCTGGCTCTCACCGAATGCAAGATTTGGTTCCATTTGACCTGTCTGGATATCCCTGAGTCGGCTTTCGTACCCTTCTGGATATGCCCGAGTTGCATGGAGAACATGAGAGATGTTGTCTCCACCACTCCCGGACGTATTGCCTCACTCGATGCCCGTCTAAATGCCATCACCAGTGATATTGCTGACATCCGTAAACAGTCAGCCATCCATTCGAAGCAGGAAGTGAGCGAACTATCGAAGACAGTTGGAGCCATTGAGCAAGAAATTACAGAAATGAGACCAGTTCTTCAAAATTTGGCTTCAAAAGCTCCAACCTTTACCATTCCACAAGTATCGCACTTGTCTCCTGTGGCAGTGCGGACTATCCCACAGGCCAACCGCCGCATTGGAAGTAACTCTTCGGACCCAACGTTGCCATCGACCTCCAGTCAACCGCCTTTGAATTCCGCTGATCAACAACCTTCGATTTTGGATATCTCGAGGCCAAGGTCACCATCTACATCTGAGCAATCCTTGGTTGACCATCATCAATCTTTTGTTCCGCCACTTGCCATTTCTGGTGGCAACGAAAATCCAGTCGACTTCTCCCCCTTTCCTAGGATTCAGAACCGCCTTTACCCCTCACTTCCGTCCTCCTCACCCGAAGTGTCGGGGGCCTCAAGTTATTCTGCTCACGAGCGTGCGTCTTTGAGGTCACCGGCAGTGCAAAGAGTCAACACCATCCCGGTGCAGTTAATGGATATTCAATTCCCAGCTCCATTCACTCCATTCAGGTCGCCAATATACTCTGGCCCACTGGACGCTGAGCTTTTAATTGTTGGTGACTCAATTATACGGCACCTGCATAAGTTTCTTGGACCTGCTTCAAAGAACTGTCTAATTCTGACTTTTCCGGGGGCGACCATTCTAGACATCAGTCAGTTTTTTGCCAGATCTGAATTCCTGCACAAAGGACTACGAAGTGTAATGCTGCATGTGGGGTCTAACGACCTTTCACAACGATGTTCTCCGAAAATCTTCCAATCGAGAATGGAGTTGCTGCTTGACAGTGTCAAAGCAAAAGTGAGCCGAAACACAGCTGTTGTTGTTTCTGGTGTCCTCCAAAGAGCCGATGTGCCGACTCCTGTGATTTTTGACGTTAATCAACGGCTTGAGCAGTGCTGTGTCGACCAAGTCTGTCGCTTCTTTGACGCCAATTGGAAATTCCATAGCAGCTGGTGGTCTCGTGACAACATCCATTTGAGCAGCATTGGACAGTCACAGTTTGCAAAGGTCGTTAGTCAATTTGTCGAACACTTGGGGATGAACGACGCACCAGCATTTGCAAGTTCAAATGTCGGAATGGACAATACAAATGTCGGTAAAATTTTGAGCAGTTGTTTAGATCATTACTTGTCCAGCTTGAACAATCTTACTGGAACCAATCGCCGCATGATCTTTTAAACAATTTTATACTCATTTTTCAAGTCCAATTTTTGATCCATTTTTCCAGTCAATTTTTGTCGTGTGCCCCGTGCGAAACCCTTGTCAGCCATTATTTCACTAATCTTCGATCGACTTTTTCTGCATGTTATTCCAGCTCCATCATGTTATCCCGTAAGAATTCTTTCTGCTCCAACACTAAACACACCAGTTTTGCAGCAAACTCTTGAGAGAAATGTTCATCCTTCTCACATGCAAAGTGATTCAACACTTGCAGGGGGTGTGAATTGTGAAACCCAAGGAAGGTCAGCAACATTGTCCAGTCTGAGCCGGACTGCAATGTCCTCATTTTCTTCTCCTTATGCAGCTTTTTCAGAAAACGATAATTCACCTTGTCATGCCATCAGGAGGAACACGCCCTCTGAAAAAGATCCTTCCTTGAGTAACGCCCCAGTTGACCCACAATTTCCCCCTTTAAGTGCGCAATTGTAAATTGTCAGTCCATTTTGTGCCTATCTAGACGTGTTAGTTTGTTTAATTTAGTTGATGTGCACAAATTAAATATTATAATTCTCAGTGAGACATGGTTGAGGCCCGACGTTCACGATGCAGAAATTTTCCCTCTCGATTTTCACGTTTTCAGATGCGACAGACAGAATGGTCGTCATGGTGGCGGGGTACTAGTGGCAATCCACGAGAGCATTGAGTGTTGCCAAGCAGATACTTACCTAAATGAAGCTAGTTCCTTGGAGATTGTCTGGTGCAAAGTAAAATTCCGTAAAAATTTTGAGGTTTATCTGGCCAGCGTTTATCTCCCTCCAAACTTGGCAGCCGATGAGCAATCCCTAAAAGATCTCTATGACTCTATCAGTGCGCATCTTTCCAAGGGGCACAGGGTGCTAGTCTGTGGTGACGTGAATTCGCCAAATTTCTTTGCGTCTGACATCCGGAACATGAGTCCACAATCTCCCAATATTTTAGCATTCAACAACAACGACAAGTGTCTGGAGGATATAACCAATTCGTTTAATTTGTCACCGTTTGTTAATAAGCCTCCACGGATAACCCCACATTCTAAAACCCTTTTGGTCATCGCTTTGGCAAACTTTGATTGGCCTGGTGCAATAGTTAATGTTCTTCCTGGCATTGGAGATCACGAACTGGTCACACTGTCATTCCCTCTGTTGGGATCTGAAAATTCCAAGAAAAAAGTAAAAACATTTCTGGACTTTTCTGCTGTCAACTGGCCTCCTTTAAATAGATCTTTGCTTACCAACCCCCTCTTTTCACCTGAATTCATAAAAACTAGATCAATAAATGAAACGTGGCTCACTCTGAAAAACACGCTTTTTGGCACTCATGAGTTCCATTCCTCGCAAAACAGCAAAAGCGAGCACCAAATATCCCTGGGTCAACTTGAAACTAAAGAAGCTCCTTCAGAAGAAAAGACGTGCACATTCTAAATTTAAACGCAGCGGTTTGCCCGCCTGCGTTTGAAGCTGGTGATATGAAGACAAATATCACCAGCTTCAAAATCAGTGCACTGACATAAACTCCAACCTGTTTCACTCCTTTATCAACCGCGCCCTTGAGGACAAACATTGCAGAAGCTTCTGGAAATACCTGAAATCACTTAAAAAGAGTAGTGGGATTCCGCCGCTTGTTGTTCCGGACGGAAATATTATTTCGGATGCACGAGAGATCGCTGGCACGCTGAATACCTATTTTTCAAGTGTTTTCTCAATCCCGACGGATGCCCCTGATGCTGTTGACTATGCTCAAAATAACATTAACCGCTCTGCTATCCCTACTATCCAAGCCCATGGAGTTCGAAAGCTACTTTCTCAAATTAACCCTAAAAAAAGTATGGGGCCCGATGGCCTCCCTGGCCGTTTATTAAAGGAGCTTTCTTCCGCCTTAGGCGTCATCCTGGCCTCATTTTTTGCTGAAATTCTGAAAACTGGAAACCTACCCCTCGACTGGAAAAAAGCTTTCGTCATTCCCATCAAGAAAAAGGACATGCCTGCAAACCGCTGCGACAGTTATCGTCCAATTTCGCTTACTTGCATCTGCTCAAAGATTTTTGAACAAATCCTTTCCGCATTCATAAGAAATTTCCTAGTCTCTAACAAGGTATTGCATCCAAATCAGTTTGGCTTTCGGGGGAAATGTCTTGTGAAACTCAGGTATTACTGTTAGTGGATGAAATTGTCGGAAATATGGATAATGGGCTTGTTACCGATGCGATTTTTCTTGACCTCAAAAAAGCTTTTGATCTTGTGCCCCACAACAAACTCTTGCTTAAAGTTAGCATGCTTGGTTTCCCACCCTTCATCATAAACATCCTTAAAAGTTTCTTGGAATTTCGCACGTAATGGTTCGCAGTTGTAATGGTTGAGCATGTATCATCGAATGAATGCTCAGTCACATCAGGTGTTCCACAAGGTAGTGTCCTCGGTCCTTTACTGTTCCTTATATACATAAATGATATTGCGCAAGACCTTAGTTCCCAAATTCGTTTATTCGCCGACGATATTGTCCTGTATAGAAATATTGCAACCCCTGGAGATGCTGCCCTTTTGCAGTCGGACCTCAACCGTGTCTTTTTGTGGTGTGAAGCCTGGGGAATGCAAATTAATGCGGCAAAACTAAGGCTATCTCGTTCACAAAACGCCTCATTAAGCCAACCGGAAATGTCATTTACGAGATAAATGGAGAAGAGATTGAAAACGTTAAGTTATTCAAATATTTAGGCGTTCTAATCTCCTACGATCTTACCTGGAACAAACACATCAATTTCACCTGCAATAAGGCTTTAAAAACCCTCCGATTTGTCCTGAGAAACATGCGCTATTCCTCCAAGGAAGCGAGGCTAAGAACTTATTCGTCCACTGTAGTGCCATTATTGAAGTATGCTAGCGCGGTCTGGGACCCTACATCTCAAGAAAGCATTTCAAAGTTGGAAATGGTGCAGAGAAGGGCTGCAAGAATAATTACTGGTTCTTTTGGCCGGCATATTAGCGTCTCAAAACTCCTAAAGGACCTTGGTCTCCCTACTCTTGCAAGCAGACGACGTGACCACAGACTCAAGCTGTTTAGCGATATATTCACCCGCTCCTTAAATTTTTCCATGCCAGCAAAGTACGTTGTTAAGCCTATCCAACGCCGAACTGACAATGGTCTGGCCTTCAATGTTCCTTTTTGCAAAACAAACCGGTACCTTCATTCATTTTTCCCGAGAACAATTGGAGATTGGAACTCCCTGCCAGCAGCATCACCGCTTATTTCTCGTGCCCTAGCTTCACAGGCAGTCACACCACAAAACAATCCGTAGATGTTTTTTCCTTCCTCACTTGATATACATTGCCTTGTCCTTACCATATTGACCATTTTAATGTTGACTGATGTCCTACCTCCATTTCATTTGAGGCAGTATTGAATGTAATAAATAAAAAAAATAAAATAAATTTCGCAATAATTTTCTTCCACTCGCATACTATACCATTTTTCCTTCTCTTTTCCATGGCCCCCTCCCCTCCCCCAGTACTACAATACTTGGCTTAGTCTCCTAGCAACAGTTCTCTGCGTTGGTATCATGTTCCTGATGAGTTGGTGGACAGCTCTGTTAACAATTCTGTTCGTCTTCTCCCTGTTTGTTGTCATCGTCTACAGGAAGCCAGGTTTGTATTCATTCCAACACTCCTCTGGATCGTGTTGTCTTTCATTGTTTGCTCCCAACTGTTTTTATGAATTTGTGCGAGTACTTAAGCGTTTTATCACTGTCCAAGTGTTGCCTTTATGACAGAACAAAGTGGTAGAATTCTCGTTCTTGTGTTCTGTGCAAACATTTGATGCGGAGATGGGGCAGAACCCACTTTGAAACAGAGAAAAAAGTCTTTCTCGTGGTCCAGTAGTGCTGTTAAGCCGTCTGGGTAAAGACTTCTGCAGTTGGTAGACCGCGAGGGACCATTGAACAATTTTTATTCGAGAAACGCGGATGTCCATACCGTCACCAATTCCGTCGTTTTTTGATTCTCGCGAAAGAAAAGCAGAAATCGCCACGAAAAGGTTGACGCCAGAATTTGGTGGATCTGGGGCCCAAAAAAGATAAGAAGGTTCTTAACGTCAGACTTCTTTCAAATGTCCTCATCACTAAAAGCACTCTCAAAGTTGAGAAGGATCTCAAAAATTTAGAAACGTTCGCAAATGGTCCATTTGAGTGGCATGTTAGCGAGCCACTCTCAAGACTTCACTCTGACAAAAGCCACTCTCAAGACTTCACTCAATTCACTTATTTCCATTGCTGAGCTACGCTACAAAATTGCGCAAGTTGGTTAATAAGCCGGGACTTTCTGTAAAAGCCTAGAATCCTGATGACTCAACTCAAATTGAGAGTCCTGTAAAAGGAAGAACCTTCTGAAATATCGCAAAATCTGTTGTCCATGTAACAAGGCCCTTGCAATCTTTCATTCATTCGCAACAAACCCGGCGAATTAGGTAAGCTTTCTTTTTGGTCAATATCTCTCCGTGTGTTTGTATTAATTACCAGATGTCAATTGGGGATCGTCAACACAATCACAAACATACAACGCAGCCCTGGCGTCAGTCATCAACCTGACCAACGTCGAAGAGCACGTGAAGAACTTTCGTCCTCAAATCCTTGTCCTCTCAGGCTATCCGGCATCAAGACCAGCTCTGGTCCAACTCGGTAACCTGATAGCAAAGAACCTATCGCTGATGATCTGTGGACACGTTGTTGACGAAGCTCCCAGCTCCCAGCTTAGAGCTGCTTGGTCAGTTGGAGCCACCGAGTGGCTGAAAAACAATAACATTCGATCGTTCTATTCGCTGTTGGATAAACAGAATTTGGAAACAGGAACAAGATCACTTCTGCAAACGATCGGAGTTGGAAAGTTGAAACCTAATATCCTTCTGATGGGTTATCAGAACAAGTGGAAATCAGCTGACAAAGGAAACAGACAGAAACTCCTG
>JASGXE010011724.1:0-13621 GCA_030068105.1 Sinentomon sp. SZTP_YWyxl
CTGGGGTGGGGCACATGCATAAAAATGATTTTGGATACTGAATGACCAAATAAGACCACAGAGGGACACTTTGGGTCAAGGAGCAGTCAAGGCCTTCTTGACATGGTCTTACCACCAGTAACCCCAAAACGACCATTTATTTTGAAAGCTTCCAAAAATCGGTCAATAAGTTATCATGGAATATAGGTTATCACTAACAGTAGGTACAAAACATTTAATATTTCCTTCCTACCTAGTTTATAATAAAGCTCAACTAACATACAACCCTCAATGCCACAAGTTCGATGCAACAGACTGTCCGACATGCATGTCCAAGCTGGGCTGCAGCTGCAGCTGCATCTGGAATGAAGGCACTGACATTGGAATAGTCGATGTTGAGCTGACGTTGTTCAGGTTGGCGTTGATTGGATTCGACAGGTTTATATGGCTTGGAGCATACTGACTGGAAAACTGTTGACCGCCTGAGTACGGCACTGATGAGGGGTTCAGATTCAGGCCTGAAAGATCCTGTTCAGTAAAGAGAAATGGAAGCCGAAAAATTTAAAGATGCCAGGAGATTTAAAAACGAAGCATCGATGGCCTGGTAGCCATCTGAAGTCTCAGACTGCAACACATTCATTCCCAAGAGGTACCAACCAAAAGGGGTTCACCCATCACAAAATACCGAAGTGTGAGGGTCACCATGGCACTGCGAAAGTATGGAGATGCAGGTACAAGATTATTGTTAAGAAAAGTTGTAAGATTTACGAGCACCTGTGTATAAAAGACTCCCTTTGAGGAACAATGCCCTTCGTTACTGGGGCATCTTTGGGGGGAGGTGGACACCCGGCTCCGGTGATAAATGCCCCTGCCAGCAGTTCGCTTGCTCCTCCTTGACTTACTGGGGCTCTTCCCCAGACCCAGATTCCGGGGCTCCACCCTTAGAGCCCCCCAACTGGGCTGCCGTCCTTGAGAAATGATAAGTGCCCCCTGCAAAAATCTGAATCGATGCGCCACAAGTTTTGTCATATTCGATGGTGTTTGCCAAATATCGAAGAACAGATGGGGTGAAAAGAGGCTCCAATTAATCCATTTCATCTTCCACAACAAAAACACAGCCACGTAAAAGCTTCTTCCAGCTATAAAGCTCACCGAATTTGCAGAGTTGTATGCCTACACAGGGAAGAAAGGGAAGCCATGCCATTATTGTTCAGGAAAAATGACTTCACAGCGCAGCTATCGTGAAATCCACATATGGATTTTGAGCCAGACTTTCTACACGTGCAACGGTCACGTCTCAGCCCTGGTTGCCCAATGTCATTGATCTTGCACTGTGTGTAATTGCCCTACACTGCAGGTAGAAGAGCGATCGCAATTTTTCTCATCCCCTGTTGTTTTTGGAGTCCTTGAGAGTGGAGATATATTTCTTCTTTGGGCCCAAACGGTTACAATTTCAAAATCCCACCCCGTATCTTTTCAGTGCTACCTACCTTTTTTGGCGAGTCCCCCTGAAGGACATGTTTGCACAGAATTATAATTCATTATTGTCCCAAATAAAGAAGATTTCATAAATAAAATGCAAGAAGTCAGTCCCACACAGGAAGCATGCGCCACGCTGACAATAATTAATAAAAGTCTGATTGGGCCTCCCAACAGAGGCAGTCTCGTTAGCTTCATTGTTGAAAAGCCCGCCCGGCTCATCAATGTCGGTGCCTGATCAGGTTCCGCTGGAAATTCCTCCATGGCATCCAGCCAACGAAATAAATGGTCTGCACATGCTGTGACATGGTTCAGTACGCTGTCGGATGGTCCCAGTTTTAGGACCAATGACACAGCAGAAAGTTTCCCTTGTTTCACTCAGGGCTAACGGGCCCATCTTAAAAAGACCATAGAAATGCAAATATTATAAGTATCGGATTTCTCTTATGTTTTCATCAAAATGCTCAGAAAACATGACAGAATCCAGTAAAAATACACATTCCTAAATATGTTTTTGACATTTTCTTCCTTCTGCGGAGCTTTGCGACAACATAAAACAAAATATAACGGCCGTCGCCTTGGGATTTTTTTATTTTGACGACGAACCAAGGTACCTATCACCTGGCACCAACCTTGGAAATTGCAGCAGCAGTTGTGATAGCATTTCCATTTCCAACAAAACCACCAATTCCAGAGCTAGATTGAAAATTACTTGCAACACCACCTAACACCGGAGCCGATGATGCAGATACCTCGGAACTTGGGTAGGCAAACGGATTGTTGAAACCACCTAAATAAAGAAATAGCAAGAGCAAAAATGGTTAAAAAAAGTGGAGGCTGGTCTGTTGAAATTAAAGAAACAATCCTGTGACATTCGAGTTGGGAATAAATTAAAAATTTATCATCTTGTCCTGTCACATTCCAAAGTTGGCCGAAAGTGTGACAGAGCCAGTTTTGCGGTTGGGAATTGCAATTTTGCCTATTGAAAATACTGTTTCTGATTGCATTTCAAATTATGCAGGGTGCTTTTGACATGCATCTCAAAATGAACAGAGCAGTCTGAAATGGGTGAATGAAATGTTATTAGAGGCTGTTTTTTTTAACAGTCTTGGACGACAAAGATTGCTGCTGGCGTTATACTCAACAAAGGGTGGGACACCCAGAAAATTATTTGGATTTTTGTCAAGAACGTGGTTTTGGAATATGAAACCATCTTTTCATTTTTGCTCAAACATCAGCCGTTTTCAAGCTATCGAAGTTGTTGAAGATAAATGTGTATTTGACGAAAATTGTGTTTTCTGCAGCTGGCGTTTTTTCGATAACAAGTTGGACACATTGATTTCCGCAAAACAATTTTGTTCGCATGAAAATCTCCATTCGGGTGGAACATCTCTGGTAAAAGTGGCAATTCTTGTTCCAGAAATTTGAAGAGCCAGATTAAACAATTTCTGGAGCCTTCGCACTATTTCAATCGATTCTTGAAAAAATTGCCGCTCGCATTCTAGAACGAGCCTTATTTCAGCTGAGAAAAACCCATTAAAGAGTAAAGATGTCAAAAAACTGGCTCTGTCACACTTTCGGCCAACTTTGATCATTTTGCATGAACAAATTATGAAAAGTGGCCGCTCACACTAACGGACACTGCATTGATGGCACGCTAACATATTTCGGAAAAATGGCTCCCAAATCTGAACCAGCCAGCTTAGGGCATTGACATTTTGTGTGATTACTCGCAAAATGAACCCAACCTGTGCACCAAAAATCAGTCCAATGAACTGCTGCCTCACCACCAATCTTGCAAACCTCCCATGGATTTTGAACTCTTTGGGAACGAACCCCACCCCCGTGACAACATAACGGGGAGACAAGAGGTGTGTGTGGGTATCCAGATTAAAATATTATCTGTTTTTTTTTTTTTGGAAAAACATGGTATGTTGGACCACACTTTGGCCAATACCTGCTAGGTCGCAGCATGCTAACAGGCTTCGGTTGAAAGGTACTCTCAAAATGCAAGCCTGGACGCCTATAGCACCAAGTTGGCTTGGATGAATTGAAAAAGATACCTAGGTGGGTACCTAAGTGCATGATTTTTCATAGCTGGCTGTTTTAGTTCGGCTGCAGTAGCAAAAAACAGCAGCCAAACTAAAACAGCCAGCTATGAAAAATCACGCACTTAGGTACCTACCTACCTTTATCAATTCATCCAAGCCAACTTGGGGCTATGGGCCAGGCTTGGCATTTTGAGAGTGCCTTTCAACCGAAACCTGTTGGCATGCTGCAACCCAGCAGGTAGGTATTGGCCAAAGAACATGGTCCAACATACCATGTTTTTCCAAAAAAAAAAACAATATTTTAATCTGGATACCCACACACACCTCTTGCCTCCCCGTTATGTTATGTTGTCACAGGGGTGGGGTTCGCTCTCAAAGGAGGGGTTGATTGGAGCAGGAGATACAAAATCAGCAAATCCACAAAATCTACAGTTCCTACAAAATCAGTTAGGAACACTGATTGATTCCTAACAATAATTCCATGAAACATATCACATAAAGTGAAGCCTATGATTACTCATCAGCACCCAAGATTTCCTTGGAACGATCTATGCTTTTCCTGTCTTATCATGTACAAGACAAGTTTAAAAAACATTCATGACCCCAAAGAGTAGGTAAAAATGCCACGACATTTTACAGATGGGTGCCTTGGCTGCGAACTTCTGCGAAAAATATGGGAGATGTCTGAAATGGCACTTCCAATATGAGCTGGTGCCGCATGAAAAAAACCAAACTGATTAAAGTGATGAGCCACATTGTCCACAACCACAACCAAATTACCCACTTCTGCCTTGGTCCACAACAATATTAAAGCACGAACTCAACTCACTGTGATTAAAATATTGTGTGTTTGGTTGGGAAATAGGTTGCTGCGCCCTGAGAGCTGGACCTTGATTGTACAGTGCCATAATGGAGTCCTTGTCGAGAGGTTTCTTATCCATAGGATTCAACATTGGCTGAGAACTGGTCTGACTGAAGAAGTCCCTCTCCTCATTTGTAGCCAGGCCACTAAATTGTTCTTCAGGTGCAAGGCTGTTGTTAACTGATTCTGTGACCGTGGTCTGCTGCGGAGGCGTGGGGGACTTTGAAGTCCAGTCTGTGACACTTGTATTGGATTCTTTTGTGGGAGTAACAAGGCCAAAGATGTCCAAGCTGGATGATGGAGGACTTGCTGGTGTGTCTACGGGATGGAAAAAACAAGATATAATTCGAAATTAAAAATGAGGAAACCTAACAATGACAGGATGAGAAGCATTTTAAAAAAATAAAATTCCTCGACTTTTCCAGGTGTGGCACCACTGCACCATGCCAATTGACACAGTTTTCACAACTAGCAAAAAAATAAGGTGGCTTGGCGAATAACTTGTTGATGAAAGCCTTTTTTAACTGATGGACACCATGCTTTTGAGAAAATAGCTCTTCAGTAAAATTCCGAAAATTGACTCTCCAAGAAATTCTTCACTCGCCCAGTTCGGGTGAAATTCCTCGACTTTTCACATCTCATAACTAAGCACGCTGCAAGAACATGGTGAGCAATCTCACTTTAGTAGTATAAGTACCTACAATAATTTCCTCCATTTAACCCTCCGTGTGCCAAGGTCTGCTCGTTCCGTGGTTTGCCAAGGTGTGGTCTGCTAGATCACAAAACTACAGAGGAGTGGTACGGAGAACAACGAAAAAATGATAGTCATGTGCAACTTGCCTATGTCAAAACACGAAAAAATTATGTTTGATTTTAAAATCATAAAAAAAATTTGCAGAAAATATTGCCACAGCTGAGGTGGACTTTGGCAAACCAATATACCAAGGTGTTGCCTGCTATTTCCCGAATACCAAGGGGTGATGGCAAATAACAACATCCAAGTTCAAATAAAAACATGCGAGTGTTTCGCAAGAAAACGTTTGCCAATAATTCATTTCCAAGGCAAAAAATTTTGGGAGTTTGGGGAATAGCTACCTACTTCAATGCTTCATTAACTGCTGAATAGGCATGCCGGTTCCCTACTGGTGTCACTGATTGCCAAGGTGTGATCTGCTAGACCACATGCCATTATTCGTATCTGCCGAAAATTGGGAGAGTGAGGGTCTCCTCTGCAGCAGTTAACCGGTGGCTCGGCTTGAACAAGGTTCAAGCCGGTGGCTCGGCTTGAACCTTGTTGCACACTGGGCTCTCAAGGTCCTTGCGAGCCCAAGTTGTGGACATAGGCTAAATCAGCTTTTACGGAGTAGGGCTACGATTATGGGATATTCTCCTGAGGTGAAAAAAAAAACAGGTACCTACACCATAATCATAGCCACACTCCGCTCTGCATTCAACGGAAACGGCTTAGATCAGTTTTACGGCACATGCCAACCTGCAGGATCTCCCGAAGAGAGCATGCTCTGCAGAGCGGAGATGACGTGTGTCTTGTGATGTGTGGTTTCTTCTGAAGTGTAACCTGCCAAGCCTCTGTCTTGGACCTGGAGCTGGGTGTTCTTCTAAGGCCTGGGTTTATCAGAAGACCACCTATTGAGGTCCAAGCCTTTGCTGGCAGATCCTTGAACCGGGACAAAAATGCGGACCAATACAGAAACAGCAGACAATAGAAGTCCAGGAAAAAATAATAAATGTTGCTTGTCAAAATGTGAACCCAACACAGTAAGTCAGGCATTTCTTAAAACGGAGAGAATCATTGAAGGAATTTACCGTGTGTGGTAGGCCTACTAAGTCAGAATCACTCAAATCAGGACTTGCACCAGTGGTTTTTTGTCAACACTTTAGCTTTTCAAGGCAAACAGACCTGACAAGTGGGCATTTCCTGCAAGAAAACAAAACAGAAGGCTACCTACTAACAACTTACCGAGACCCAACAAATCCACAACATTCGCACCGGCTTGATGGGGTGACCCCGACTGGACGTTCACATTCCCAGAGTCCGAACTGATGCTAAGATTACCCAGTGACGCCCTTGTGCAGCTCGGCCTTGGACTTGAGCTAGGGGTGAGATTGGCAGCATCCGGGAGTTCGATTTTCGTCGAGCCAAGACTCCCCATCCTACGCTTTATGTCCTTTTTCTTTCTGAGCTCCTCCTCAATCTCCCCATCCCAGTTGAGAGGAGGGATTTCAGTTGGAATGTACTCCTTTGCTATGTACTTTTTCTGCTCATACTTCAGTCGAATGAAGCTTTCCAGTGATGATGCCGATTGGGGGCGTCGAAAGTTGTCCGGAATGTTGGCCTCGTACACAGCACGGGCACGGCTGTTGCCCATCTGCTGCAAGTGCTAAGGTACGAATATGACAAAAATTGTGTAATGTTCCTTCCAATTCTTGGACAATAAAATCAAACAACGAATTCAACCTTTGAATTAGTCCAAGTAAACCCTTGAGTAGGCAGGCCAACAAATGTGGTGGGCAGCTTTAAAATTATTGCACTGCAAAGAGCTTGCAATTAAATTTGGTGAATGGTGATATCAAAACCGCAGTGAGATGAAATAACTTAACTATGAGTTATGAGTTGCATGGGCGCCAACACAAATTTGTGCACAAGGGAGTGTTCAAAACTTTGTATTTGGGAGAAGGGATATCCAGAAAAATTCCAAAAAACCACAAGATACCTACCGCTCGTGACAACAAAAAAAAATATCAATTTTGAACGAGTCTGATGACACCTACGCACGTATAGTTGGCCCTAAGTGTCCACAGTTGCAGATGATTGATGTCTGTCAAGATTCCTGTAACGAAAGGTTTCCTTTTCTTGTAAGCATTGTTTTTCTTCAAATCTGCTTCAAAATATCTACAAAATTCAAAGTATGATGTTTCAGTTTCAGTTCACACTTCGATGCTAAACGTTTTGAAAAGATGGCAATGAAGAGAAAGCCTGAAAATGTCAACAAAAGGCACCAACCTGTAGGAACCAAACCAACAGTAAGAAGTCGAGTGCAGGGCTGCAAAAAGTCGTTTGGAGCACAGATTCTCGAGCTTGGTCATATTTTGGTCGAAAAACGAAGAGCTTATGTTTGCCGTCACATTAATTCATTGCAAATTGAAAAAAGCTTTTTTGCTCGCCAGTCCATTTCGATCCCGGTCGGCTCTCATGCGTCCCGTGCTCCCGACTTTTTACAACCCTGGTCACGTGCAGGCAGGCAAGTCATAAAATAATCCATGGATCAATCAACTGCATTTTTGCAACCACTTTAATTTGGGAACAATCACTCACAGCAATCTGATTTGGAGTCCATGTGTCCAAGTTGACAGACTTGACCTTGGATATGTGAACACCCAAATTCCTATGGATGCCAGCACAACGGATGCATAAAAATATGCCAAGGTTCCACGAAGCCCATCTTGGTCCTAAATTGGGTACAAAAATGGAGGTTGAACAATAGAGAACAGGCACCAAAACCAATAGAGAACAGTTGGTACCAATGGGTAGGTATTGGAAAAAAAGAAAAATAACATTTTGGTAAAAATTGGTAGGTACCTACCCACCAAAAACTAATAGAGAATAGGTACCTAACGAAGTCTTGGTAAAAATTAAGTAACATTTTGATAAAATTTGGTACGAAAAGCCAACAGAGAACATGTACCTAACGAAGGCATAACATAGGTATAAGTCGCATGAATGACGCATTTTTGCATGTCACAATTGGGGGGAAACAGAAAAACTTCACAAAACCACAAGAAGGGGGAAGAAAATGAACATGACAATGGGCTGCTGAACAGGAACCGTTATGATCGGCCTATCATTTAAATGAAGCCATTTAGACATGAGAATGCCAGCTCAGCCACTTGGATACTGGGAAATGAGACAAAAGCTTGTCCCTTCATGCGTCCTTTCAGCAGGCGAAAGACAATTTTCTTTTTATCGTCTTGAAACACATCAAATAGCTTGCTCAGCTCTAATTCAGAAATCTTCTGAGGTAAATTTTTCAGGTAGAGAACTTTTGACCGTTGCCCAGGAGAATAACCTGAAAACCTTTCCAGCTTTTGGATGTCATGAACTGAGATACAATTGGATCTGAGTGAATCTAGTTTGGATGCAATATCAGCCTGAGTCATCACAACAGAATGGTCATAGTTAGCCACAAATGGTGCTCCACCTAAACGATATGGAGCAAAAGCTGTCGTTCTGCGCTGGTCTTTCCCATCAATTGAACTGTCGGCTGATTGCAATTTGACACAGCCCTTTCGCAGGGCTGCAAAAAGTCGTTTGAAGCCCTGGAGCACGGATTTTGGAGCCTGGTCAAGTTTTGGCCGATGAACTTTTTTTTTTGCTCCTCAGCTTTCATTTGCTGGTCTGCCCGTTTCAGGGCCTGTCGAAAAATCAAAGAGTTTTCCTCGCTCGCCACTCCACATGTTTTTGCCATCCAGACGAAAATGTTTGGAAGCTTTTTTTTTTCTCTCCAGCCCAATTTCGATCCCGGTCGGCCCACAACGGTCCCGGGAGCAATGCTCCCGTGCTCCCGACTTTTTGCAGCCCTGATTTCGTATTGTGTACAATGCTTTGGTCTTTTCCTGCTGCATTCATCCCTCTCCAACCACATTCATGTTATTTTATTATTTAAACAATAATAAAATTGTTTAAATAATAAACAATTTTATTTTTAAAATTGAACACCACAATAAACAATTTTATGTGGCAATGCCACCATTGTGTCATTGCCACAATGGTGGCAATGACACCACCATTGTTGGTGTCATTGCCAACAATGGCAATGGCACCATTGCCATCGTTGTCCACAAAGGCAATGGTGGCAGAACGACGAACAAAATCTGAGTCAAATGTGCTCAAATAGTTGCCAAAAGTGTTAAAACTTGGCCAAAAATATATCACTACCCATACAGATAATGATAAAATACTAGGTACTCATAATAATACTACTACTAATCGCAATCGTCCACTCAAAGATTTTCGTCCCACAAATCCCTTTACATGCAAAACTGTGGGTGAGTGAATCGGCTCAAAAAGAGACGTGACTCAACCCAAAGGATAAAATAGGGTTTGTTTGGGACGAACTAAAATGCGGACACGAACCAATGGGAGATATGGCGGTTCGCAAAACAAGCGAATTACGCGGAATCGCAGGTTAGGTTTGGTCAGGTTGGGTTTGATTGCATTTGGGCAGCTTGGTTTGGAGGTTTTGAGGTCCAGATTCGCACTGCAGCCACAGACCGCAAATTCCGCGATTTCCGCGTTTTGGAAGGACCCGATTTGTTTGCAAGACATTCGTTTCCCCATGCACTTTGGCAAACATGATGTCGGCAATTTGGTGAAAATGATTGCACAAAAAATCCGGGCCCACCACTGCCAGTGCTATGCATAGGTACCATGTTGTCTGATTTTACACCCCACCAGTTGCCAACATCAGAACATGAAATTGCCTTCCCCTACCTTTGTCAATGCAGTCGCAATGATGCATTTTTAAACCTTGTTAGTTTTCTTTCAAGACCAAACCATCAAATTGCTTGTCTGATCTCAATAGTACCTACATCCATTCAGGGTTTCAGGTACGAGTAGGTACCTACCTGGTCTGCTCTGGTGGGTTTGCTCTTGCGGCCATGTTTAATTTTTCCAATCATTGAGCTCAAATGATGCATGCTGCCTGGTTTTACCACCATGCTAACTCCTTTTAAGTGGTTCTACATTGGGAAAACTTGTGCATGCCCGGTGCCCACCTGGGAATACCACTGACCAATGGCCTTTTGATTTTCTGATTGTGACCCTCAACATTGACAAAAGTTGTTTTGATTGAAAAGAAAAGAAGGTCAGAGATTGATTGGATGGCACTGATGTTTTGTTCATTCCCATGAACCTTTGTAATGCACCTCTGCTTCCTGGTGCCCAAATTTCATTTGAAAATGTCTGCAGATAAAGATCGATTAGCATTCGGCAACAACATCTACCACCAATCTCATTACAATAATTTCTGTCGCAGCAGTCTTTTCACAAAAAATCACAGCAGGTTCAGATTCAAGGCAAAAAAGAGACATGACAGATTGAGAGGTTGCACATTTTCGCACTCCGTAGTAACTGGTGATGCATCAGCTGGCATGAGACAAAACAGCTGACTGGAGCAGGAGCTTTCTAATATCTTGCGTCGTGCGTGAGTCTGAGCCCTTTTTTAAGGTCATGCATGATCCGTATACTGGACAGAAGAGGATCACACATGGATAGAGAGAAAACCAAGAAATGAATCAATGACGGCATTTCATGTGTCGAATCTGCCACATTCTGTCACTTCGCTTTGAACGCCAGTTCGATCTCTCGACACGATCTTGCGGAAACAAAGGCAGCAGAACAATGTGAAGAGATTTCATCGCAAGGAAATGGCCTTTCACAATGCCCTGTTATTATACCTACCTTAAAAAAACCATTTCAATTCATTTGGCTTACCTTTGGCATCACAATCTACACAATATTTATTATCCTCATCCCGGAGCATTTGATTCAGATAGTTTTGGCATTTCTCCTGCAGCAGCTTCTGCTTCTCACGTTCTTGCTTGGTGGCCATTAAATTAGGCCTACCTATCACATTAAAGTAGCACAAAAAACTGCATGAGTTGTATCCTAAGAAGGGGAAAGTGAGTTAGGTATGTATAATGAATACGTCAATTTGAAATAACCTCATTCATTGCCACCTTATTGGCTGTGGCTGTTGTCATCATCTGTGTGATCTTTCAATGACGTGGTCGATTTTGCGTCCGAATATCCTCGTGGTCTGAAAACAGGTTTGTTCATAACAATAATTCTTGCTTGGCAATTGGCATGCTGGCTACTCGTTTTATTCATCCTCCATTGTTTTGATTTTGTCTCTGATGGGGTCATTTTGTTGTCCAAACATTCTTGGTTTTTCTGTGACGGGGTCGCTTTGCTGGCCAAACATTTGAGTTGCGCTTTGTCTTTTTGCCTTCACTGCCATGAATTTGGCATCTTGTGAGTACGAACTGGGGGAGGGGGGCAAAAAAACACTCAACAGTACATACAGTAAAGCAGGACCAACATCGCAGACAACCCAACAGGTTAACCTAAGTTAGGTTAACCTGTTGAAAAGGGTAAAGGAATAGATACCCCGTCGAATGCCTTCACAAGGTCTATGAATATTGCATCTGCTTGAATTGACCTGCCTAAAGTTGACGACAAATCATGAACAAAACCTGTGAGTTGGGCTTCACAGGAGTGACCAGACCTAAATCCATGTTGGCCATGAAAGAAAAAGTCCCTGCTTTCAAGAAGATAGCAAAGATATACCTACCTACCCTGCAACCATCTTCTCCATCAACTTAGCTAATAATGCACTTCAACATTTACCATTTCTGGTGAGATGAGTGAGCCTTATTCATTCGTAGATGAAACAGACACACGACCGGTTTCGCCTTCACTCGGAGGGCTTCTTCAGGTGCACATGCTTCAATTGCTTCAATAGCCTAATGCACTTATTTAGCTGATGGACCTGAAGCTGGAAGCAGACAGTGGCAGGCCACCCTTTGGAAGGGGCCTAACAATACTGCGCTTCCAATCCAAGGGTATATATTAGAGTTTAATGCCAGGGAGGATGAAAAGAGAACAAAAAGAAACTTTGCCACAACTGTGCAGTGATTCTTTATGAACATCGTGGGTATTGCATCGATAAGGTCAAATGTTGAATTATTACCTACATGACCTTATTGATCTGACCAAAGCCCCAAAGGAGATAACATCAGCATCTCTTAGCAAATTGCTGGGACGTGAACAATCTGAAGGCATCGAGCACCCCTTGCCATTCATATGCTCACGAATTTTGTGCGCACATGAAGTGCAAATGGAGCCCGAATTCTTCTCTGCTATGGCAGGAGGGGCAACAGATATCCTACTGCGATGGAACAGAATTGTCTGGTGGTGATCACATCGTTCACCGCCAAGCCCCTAAGGAATTTTCTTTCTGAGGCAAGAAGTTCCCTCTGACAGGCTTTTAAGGTCTGAATATAGCGGGGGATTGATGCTGGGTGACGACAACAGTTTTTGAACAAATTTGTCAGAGAGAGTTAGGTATTGAGATCTCAACCTTGGGGTGAACCAATAAGGAAAAGAATGGTTCTCTATTTTTACATTTCTCTTTTTGGATACAAACTTCTCAATGATAAGTCTGCACAACATCTTGAATTCTGCCCACAACTCTTCCAAATTTTGGGAAGCAACCCCAAAATCAAGAAGTGAAAAGTTTAAAAATCTATCCACTACAGTTTTATCATATTTACAGTAATCATACCGACCCAGCTCAGCAACAGCCACAGCAGGGCTGCAAAAAGTCGTTTGGAGCCCTGGAGCACGGATTTTGGAGCCTGGTCAAAAGGCCCAAGGTATTCGTCAAAGAGCTTTTTTTTGCTCGTCGGCCCGTTTCGCGGTCCCGGTCGAAAAAAGTTAGAGTTTTTTTTTGCTCTTCAGCCCAATTTCGATCCCGGTCGGCCCAAAACGGTCCCAGGAGCAATGCTCCCGACTTTTTGCAGCCCTGAGCCACAGTTGGTAACGGTGCGGGGGATGCACAATCCACAGAAAAAGAAGCATGAATTGCCAAGTGATCACTCAGACCTGCAATAGGACGAATGGACAAAAGGCAGATTTCGTGAAAGATCAAATCAAGTGGTACCTACCCACCTGTGGGACTTGGAGATCCTTTGGGCGGGTGACAAAATTTACTGCTTGTTGAAGGGAGAATCTGTCAATCAACCGTTGAAGCCCCTCCTATGTACCTGCTATGTTGGGGGCCATAGGCAGTAGGGGTGTGCGAATCCGGATTCGGACTCGAATCTGAATCCTGAAGCCGGATTCGGATTCGAGAATTTTGGATCCGACGAATTTTGCAGGATTCGGATTTGAGATTTTTGACTGGATTCGGATTCGAGGTTTGTGGATTCGGATTCGAGGATTTGCGAATCCAAAAAAAAAAACAAAAAACGATTTTGTTTTATGTTCGACATCAAACAAAAGGATCGGAATCGGTATCGACACATATGGCATCGAAAGTATCGAAATGATCGATGTCTATTTCGATACCCAGAGCAGTCAGGCGCAACTGCTTTCATCCTGCTCTGCAAGATGAATGATGATCACCACTCCTGCAACAGTCTCTTTTATACAGCTCAGGCCCAGCTCAGC
>JASGXE010011725.1:0-20982 GCA_030068105.1 Sinentomon sp. SZTP_YWyxl
TTCTTTTATTCTCATTCCCCATTGTTGTTTCTGTCTGCGACGAGGTCTTTTGTTGTCAAACGTTTTTGGTTTTCCTGTGACGGGGTCGTTTTGCTGGCCAAACATTCGACTTGCGCTTTGCCTTTTCACCTTCACTGCCATGGATTTGGCGTTTTGTGAGTACAAACTGGGGGGCAGTAAAAATAAAAAAAAAAAACGAAAGCGAAAGCCGAAAAGTCCAAAATGCACAAAAACAGAGAAAAATAACCGAAATAAAAATCCCCATGTTCCGGCGTTTTTTTTTTTTTTTTTTTTTTTTTTGAAAGATTTATTTTATTCACGCGTTGTGTTCCGGCGTTGTTTTTTTTTTTTTTTTAAACTGCGGGGTCAGCAGCCAGCAGCAAAAAGTGGCGCGACCCCTCATCGCCGACGCGATGAGGCCACGAAGGAGGCCAGAAAACAAAAGACCCAATAGTGAGTGAGTCGGAGGGCATGAAAAAGAAAATCCAACAACATATCGTCGGTGAATAATGAAAACAGGGCAAGTCCACTTTTGGCCGAAATTGAGTTATTTACATTTTTGGCCATGGTTTTTTATCCTCTATCGAATGGTATAAACAGTGCAAGTCTATCTCGTCAAATAACCAAAGTCCCAATCAAGGCAAGTGTCTATGCTGATTTTCATGAAAGGACAAAACAGGATAACTCTGGTTTGCCAAGTAGTGCAAGCATCTTCCGTGTCATTTTGTGGGTAAGCAAAATAGGGCAAATGTCTGCCAGAGCTTACTTGCACTAGTTTGCCATGCGCTTGCAATAATTGTCTTCTCAAGCCGAAGGTACAAAATAGGGCAAGTGACTTTTCTGAGATGACTTGCACTGTTTTTCCTCACTGCATAAAATTTCTTGTCATTCAGCCATCAACAAGCAAAACAGTACAAGTCTCGTCTGGGAGCACACTGGCACTGTGTTGTGTCACTTTATATGGGTTTGAACACCTGACACCGTGATAATTTATCCCATTTGACCTTCGAACAAAAAAAGTTCCATCCATGCTTTTCTAACTGGTTTGTCAACTTATCGAGTCTTCTCTGGAGGGCCCATTGTTTTGTCACTGTTTTTGCATACGAGTACAAACCATAAGAACTGCTCTGCAGATTCAATGAAGGCTGGACATGTAATTCTCCAGTTCTTTCTAACAGGTGTTCTTATTCCTGAAGCTCTTCTTCTTCTCTGCTGTTAGTAGGGCACACTTATATCTTAGCACCAGTGTTACTGGGCCTGTTTTCAATTTTCCAAGTTTTTGGTGTTCGGTCCCAATTGGGGCTGAATGATCTCAGACGGATTGCTTCCATGGTCACAAAAATGGATGACAAAGGCAGGAAAAACAAAGGCGGTTAGTAGCCTCTTGATAAAAAATTATTAGATCCACATGGAAAAGGAAACAGTTAGCCGTTTTTTACAAATCAGCTTATCACAATGTTTTATTTTTTGCTGGGCCCATAGGTACCTCCTTCGATGATACGAACGTGGTTAAGCATAGACTAACAAACTGCGAAGCCCTGGTTGGATTGCATTGGTGGTGATTTTGTCCATTCCATCTTGAAAATGCCTTGCATGGCACAGCCAATATCCCTCATTCATTGGTATACTTGCTTAATCAGGGCCTTGGGATTTGCGTGGGCATCTTTTCAGCAAAGGAAATGTTTTTTTTGTTCGGGCAAGATTTCTCTGTGCTGCTGAGCCATAACTGCAGCCCATTTCAAGTTCTAAACTGGAATTCAAGCAATTGTACTGCTGTTGACACATAAATCTGCAGTTGGAATAAAAGAAAAATCTCAGTGCAAAACAGATGCTGGTTCAATAGAAATAAAGAGATGGGCGATGGAGCTTTCCTGACTGACCACGGAAGCAGAAATGAACAACTACCTACTTTTCGTGTGATTTTGTTTGGAAAACCAATTGAAAAACATTGTGTAAAGTGACTCCAATATGGATGAGGTCAGATTGAGTCATTTGACCAATGGCAGCCCTGCAAAGAATTTAGGTGAAACTAGCAAAGTCCTTCACGATGGTTTGATCTCGGATTGACGATGTTTCCCTGCGTTTTAGCAATCTTTGTTTTGCTTTCATTTCAGTTTCCATGCTTGTTCAGTATGAGGACAATGTTTCTTCTCTGCATGAGGCATTCAAATTGGCTTTTGGTGATCCCGCAAAGCTTACATCGGCATCTTTCTTCAAACTTCAGAGCGACTTTGATAGTTTGATATCTTTGAAACTTCAGTCAATTGCTGCTGAATGCAATGCACACATGATTCAATTTCAGGGAGGTTACCATTTCAATGTGTTGACTGAAGATGATTCGGAAGTTTCATTGTGTCATGAAGCATCTTCTCCATTTGATAGAGCAAATGATGAACTGACTGATTCCGACTTACACACATATCTCTCTGCTGCAGTCTCATCCAACGCATCCAGAGAGAATCAGCCACGAATCTGCGATGTTCCACTTCGGACTTAACCACCCCAACAGACCACTGTGGGTCGGTGTGCATCAACCAGCAAGCCTGCTGACCTCATCATCTGTGGCACAGTTAGTCTAGACGTAAATCAGCAGCTGTCACATATGGGTCGTCAGGCACCTGCGTCTGCCAGCAAGAGGACCACTTCGTTGTGGATCCACCAAGCAAACTCTTCCTTCACAAAGAAGACAGTCCAGGAATGTTGGCTATGATTCAATGGCAGCAAGGACACCATTGTCCGCAAGGATGCAAGCCATTCCTGAGAGACCAACGGACTGAAGTACTTTTTAAAGAAATGGAATGGGGATTTACAAAATGCAAAAAAGTCTTCTGTGCATACTGTGCATTTAGCTGCAAAGCCAACGACGATTGAGACTTGACAATGTTGGGTACCTTTCATTGTTGAAAACCAACAATGCTAATCTTGAGAACTTCCATTGTGCATTTGTCGATTAAAATAATTTTGAAACAGCTTGATTTGATTTTATTTGAAAAAAATTGCAAAATTCTCAAAACAATGGACACAACAAACCCCTCACAAGGAAAAATACGCAGTTGTCAGCTGGAAAAAATCAGACCCCAAAGGCGAAATTTCAAGGAAACGAATATTAGAGCCTTGGCCAATTGGGGCAAATGACAAGGTCAAAGCACCGCAAACAGATTTTCATCACTTCTCTTGAGTTGAGAAAACTAAGGTAAGTGTCATTAAACTTGACTTGCACTGATTTGCCATTCCACAAATAAGCTAAAAGAGGAAATTAAGAAAGGACAAATAGTGCAAGTGACATTTATCTCAAAAACAAACCACTGGCCGAAAGTGACTTTTGGAGGCAGAAACTGCCTGAATGTGGCCATTTTTCACTAAAAAAATGGGTGCAATTCCATAAGCAGACAACTTGGAAAAATGTTTTTTGCTTCTCCTGAACATTTTGAAAAATGTTACTTGCCCTGTTTTCATTATTTACCGACGATATGTTGTTGGATTTTGCTGATTTTTCCCTGATGATGCTATATAGCATCATCAGGGAATAGGGATGCAGTGTTGTTAGCATCTCAGGAGGCATTTGCAAAAAAAAAAATAGCATCACATACCCATGTTCAATGTTTCATCGTTTCCAATTCGTCAAGATGACAGGTCGTTGGATTGAGAATCATCCAAGCCACCTCATGAAGTCAGCCCTCCTCATGAATAAAAATGACTTGTCTGAAAACGTTGGCAGAGACAACAGGCCCTACGCACGAAACTAAAAAAAGTTTTAGAATTAAAAAGTCTCTGGTTGTTGGGTGGCAAGCATATTTTTTCCCAATTCATTTCCGCAAGCGAATTTTCGAAACCCACCGAAATCGCAGGTTGCATTGACGTCACGGATTTGCTTGCAACCAATCGGAGCGTTCGGGCTCCTCATTGGCCGAAACAGACGACGACGTCAGTCTCAGACCTCAGTCGTCACACCACACTCCCGAGGTTTTGTTTCAGGAATGACTGCTGGACTCGCTTTGCATGACATCTCGATGATTGTTTCTCTCTTCTTCATTGCTCCTCCACTTGAATTATTTTGGTTTGGCCTTTGCTTTGGTTTATTATCAGGTTTGGCCTTCCAGAAACGGCACATCGTTTTCTGTGCTTAGCCTTCCCCTTCCAGACCTTTCAAGGGTGCGTCAGTGCTGTGGCTGCTGTGAATTTGCTCAGCTGTTGTGACAGCCAGAAAAACTGAAAATGGGTCTGAAAGTGGTGGTTGCTCAACTTGCATATTTTCTTGTACTGCCATCAGAAAGAAAAAAAGTGAAACCGGCCTGGAAGATACGAGCATCACCTTCCGGACCGTTTCTTTTTTCATTCAGCACTGTGCATGAATCCCGACGATGTGAGTGAGGTGATCCGATTGTTGATGGCAAGAACACAGATGAAACCGACTGTGGATTATTGCTGATTTCACATCAGATCGGGATTTCCAGGTCGTTGTTTGTGGTGGCCTATCCGAACCCCCTTCCATCCACGCATTACCAGTGCCAAGGAATGCCCCAAGACTCCCGTTTTTTGGGTCACTGTTCAGGGTTTGACCAACACGTTGAACCTGCTTTTTCTGCTGGTGATGGCAAAGTGTAGGTTAGAATGGCGAATCCTAACCAAACCTTGCCCTCTGCAAGACCTTATCAACTAAAGCATGGGTCCGGCTTTTAAGTCAGCCCTCCTCATGAATAAAAATGACTTGTCTGAAAACATCACCTCATGCAAGGTGGACGCAAGCGCGTCTCTGATTGGTTGTTGGGAATTCCAGCCACAACATTTTATTTTCGAAACCTAACCGAACCTAACCTCACCTTTCCTCACCAAACCGAACCCTGTTGCGACCAAAGAAAGAGTTGAGAAGCGGTGGCAAACATACCAAATGGCAAAAAGCGGTGGCAATGCAAAAAATCCCAAAATTGATGACGTCACAATTTCAGACGACGGGATTGGCTGTTTGCGAGCTCCTGTCCGCGGAAGTGGATTGGGAAAGAAATATGCGGGTGGCGTATATTTTTTTTTCCAATCCACTTCCGCAGGCGCGCCTCTGATTGGCTGTTGGGAATTCCAGCCAATTTCAACATCCAAATTTCAAAACCTACCTTAACCAAACCTAACCGAACCCAACCTGACCGAACCTAACCCCATTGTGACCCAGAAAGAGTTGCGAAGCGGTGGCAAACATGCCAAATGGCAAAAAGCAGTGGCAATGCAAAAATCCCAAAATTGATGACGTCGCAATTTGAGACGACGTGATTGGCTGTTGCGAGCTCCTGGTCCGCGGAAGTGGATTGGAAAAAAAATATGCTTCCGTGCCTCCCTGCGCTTGTGAAGCGGCAGTTGCCGGACGGCGCTCTCGCCGCGCGACTGACGCAAGGCGAACCTTCCCCTCTGGATCAGGTAGGTATACTCACGTGTAATGCCTCTAAAATACTCTCATCCCTTATCGTGCTTCGAAATTACTTTTTCTTCCATCCAAGAGCATCAAGGCCAGTGTTCTCTCGAATCAGTTGTCCTGGCAAAATCTGAATTGTGACATTTTTCAGTCAAAATCTCGGATCCCCCTTTTATGCTTCTTTTTTTCTCTTTCTTTTCTTTTTTTTTTTTTCTTCCTTTTTTTTGTACCTACATGTCTACCTACAAGGATGGACAAGGTAGGGTACCTTGACTCAAGACACAAGTATGGTTTACGGCTTCTTTTCGCCAGACCTAAAAAAGAAAAACAACGGCCAGAAAATATGATAAAAACAAAAACAAAAAGAACAACTTCCCTTCTACCCAATCGGTCCATTCCAAAGGGACGATCCCACCTCCTCCAATCCACCTGATCAGTCCACATGCTGCAGAGATGCCACAAATCCTTCATCATTTGCTCACTGTCAGATCATTCATCCATTAGGCTAGGTATCATCATTACACCTCCTTCTCATTATCATTGTCATCTCCCGCGTTCGTCAGACATCTCGCCGAACTGTCGCCCCTCCAATAATCTAAAAAAGGAAGAGAAAAAGAGAGATGAGAAGATAATGAATGAAGGAAGGAAGCAAAGCAACTTCAAAAGAGGCAACTTAAAAAAAGAAAAAAGAAAAGAAACAAAGATGACAAAAAAAAAAGAAATAAATAAATAAAGATGCAAAAAGTGGATAAAATGACAAAAAGGTGAAAACTTCCCCTATTTCGGTGCACTACAACGGGGGAATGGTTCGCCTTGTGTCAGTCACGCGGCAAGAGCGCTGTCCGGCATCAGCTCGGTTAACCAGCGCAGGGAGTCACGGAAGCACCAGCGGCGTTCGTCAGCAGTACGCACACTCCCTCTTCCCAGCTGCGTGAAAATGGTTTTGCACTGACCACGCAGTGGGGGGCCGCCATCATGGGCCGCCGTATCCGGGCAGGTTCCCGGCTTAGGTCTGGGCATGGGTCCCCAACCCTTTCCCAAACCTCATTTATATCAACCCCGTGGCAATGCACCATATCCGATCTGATCTGAAATGAAAAAAATACACAAAAACGATACCTTGGTATAAAGAGTAAAAACAAAATAATAAAAGTAAAAACAAAAGAATAAAAACAAAATCTCCATCCATCCTCACTCCTAAGCAGCAGAGACCTTTTCCTTTCCACTTCACAAGATATTGCTTAGCATGTTCCAGCCACAAGTCTATTCCTTCTCCATCCCTATTCCCGCAGTCGCTCACGAACAAGTGCCCATTCTTGCTCCTTGTGAACATCCCTGTCCACATCCACCCACCCAATAAAACGTCTCTCTTCAATCATTGACTTGCACCACAGGAATATGTGGCACAAGTTTTCTGACTCTGTCCCACAGAGCCTGCATTCCTCCTGCCCATCCACCCAACGCAACCGTCTCGCAGTTTCCAGAGCACCCACCCTGGCACGAAACAACAAATCGCTGCCAAAGTACCCGTCATACGGAGCCATTCAGAATAGGCGGGCCATAGGAGAGTGTTTCAGACTTTTGAAAGCACGGGGCAATGTAATTCCCCATTTCACATGCGCCGCAAAACACATTACACGAAGGAATGCATTTAACGGCACTTACTAGATGGGGAATAACATTGCCCCGTGCTTCAAAAGTCTGACAATAATCTCCTATGGCTCGAGTATTTAGAATGGCTGTGTATATTCCATCCCAACATAATATTTGCTCCTTTGCAGAATACCCAGTCAGTGAGCTTTTTTGCGACACTTTCCTTCTCCACCGATGCCACTAGACACCTTAGACGGGGGGTAAAGAGGTCTACGACGGGGGGGTAGGGCACCGAAAATGCAGGGGGTCTGGGGGCGGCAGCCCCCAGCATGGGGGGTCTGGGGGGGCCGTGCCCTCCAGCGGGGGTCCGGGGGCAGCGCCCCCGGCAGGGGGTTTGGGGGGACAGCATCCCGCAAAAGCTGAAGCTTTCTGATAAATTAGGGGTCCTCAGATGCCATTTTCCGACATTTCATGTCCTTTTTTTCTTATTCTGGAGGGTTTGCAGTCGCAATAGATGGAGCAAGGAAAAAACTGTCAGACACGACTTTCTGGATGAGTTTTTTTTTCATTTTACCATTATCTGCAAATCAAAACAGAAAGTACAAAAGAAACAGAATGTTGCTATTGAAGTCATGGGGTGTGCAGGGCACACACAAGAAACAATGTTGTTACCTATTGAAGTCCTGGTGTGTGCACTTTTCTCGCCTTTTTCCGAAGGTCCAGTGTGACAAAACAACTTTGAACTCCAATGATGAGAACAATCCTCCAAATAAGAAGTAGAAGAAATAGAAATTCAAAACAACTTGGTACAGCCGCTGCTTGGTATTCCTAATGATGATCCTAATGATCATTTGTTTCACTTTTCCTTGCAACTCTTCCAGCAGACAGGTTTGTGCCAGAACATGTGCTGCAATTCCAGAAGTCACTTTCTCCATGCAAATACAGCTGAAAATCAATAACGGACTCATCAATTGGGCTTCGAAGAGTCATAAATTAACATTCCAGGAGCCAAACTCAGTGGTCCATAAGTGCAAGCAAAAAAGGTGCGCTTATGTTACGTTCAAGTAATGCAACACACTGCAGCAAAGTCGCTTCGCTCGGATATCGGGACCGATTTAATTAAGCCCATGAAGTGAGTGCGTTATTGATTTTGCCACTGTACAAGCTGCAGATGCAAATCAATTTGCATTCTTTCCTTCTGTTCTGTTCACGACATTTTACGGGTGACTTTTTACGAGAAGTTCTTGCTCACTGTACCGGTGTGAAATAATCTATTTTTCTCGAGCAACATGATGGTAACTTCTCCCACAACACCCGAATGAGGCCGAGAATAGTTTTTTTTTCTTCCATTTCCCGGCTGTGGGAGAAGTTAGCATCAACTGATATTTTCACCCAGGTTTTGTTAGTTAGCACCGACTATAGCCTGTAGCATCATGTCAGCTGGAGGAAAAGCGTTTCAGGAAGGAAAAAACACGAGTTTTTTCGTCAATTTCATGACGAAAAAGCCAAAATGGAGAATTTTTATGAAAACCAGCTGTGTACATGGCGCAGGTTTTCCGTACAACCCATGTAGGTCGTCTTTCAAAAGTCTTGACAACCCATGACAACACAACCTTACTCAGCATATTTTCAGGGTCGAAACATGTCATCAGATGGCAAATTCCCTAAAACAATTTCATGAATAGGCTTCCCGGTGTCCCAGAAACGGCAAAATATGTGAAATCTGAAAACTGCAGCCTGCGGAGCAAAATATTTCCCACAATGGCACTCAAAATCCAGTGAGGTAGGGGAATGCAGTGAAGTTGGGGAAAAACCAGTTCCATCAGCACAATTCATTGGAACCTGACTTTGATGTTAAGCTGCTATTGAATTAAGGTAACCCGAAGAGGATCAAATTCGTTTGGGTTTTAAGATTGCGTGGTAAAAATCCAAGACCGAACAAGGAAAGATTTTGTTTTCAGAGCTGTTTGTGTGCGTGTGGATGCTTCTGAAATCTCAATACGGATGGAAGGGTGAGGGCTAGTGTGCTGCCGAAAGTGATATGGATTGGTCTTACAAATCGGTTGTACTTTTCAACCAGAAGCTGCATGTGGACAAGCGAGCTTTGGGGACGTTGTCCGGACATTGATTGATATTTGAATATTTGATATGCTTTCTTTTTGGACTTTCCCTCGGTTCCCTCAGCTTCTTACAGATAAGTTGAAGGGCACATGAAATATAGAGGGTAGCCCAAAAGTCCCTGGCCATGGCAAGCCTTTTTCCGCCTTTTTTTTGCAAAATTACTATGTACTTTCCAAGTAAAGCCTGATGTTTTTCCTTTTTGTGCGTTTTCGCAGGTCAGTGAGTCGAATGCAGGTCAAACTGATCAACTTGCAATCATCATAATCATAATCGACTTGTTGCTTTTTACGAAACGACGATCGATAATTTTTTGATTTCTTTATTGGCGCTGCACTGAATTTGTTTGCATTTTGGCTTGGCACAGCAAGTGCTTTCTGCCAACATTAGGATTCTGAAACCGATTAACCGAATGCATACAGCATGTTGGTGTCCAAATTTCTACGCCCCAGAAACATCCCCGATAGGACCTTTAATACGGGAGCCTTGCAACGAGACATTCTCTCCACGGAATGTGCAGAGAATGGACAGCATGCATGGGATGCCCGGAATGCATGGGTGGCACAGAATTTTCACACTAGGCCAACAACACTCGAGGGAAAATCAAACATTTCCAATTTTCGCTTAAACTTTTAAATTCCTGACGACCGATGATCCAGACACATGCGATCCATCCGACGCATCCTATGCAACCGATACATGAGACGGATCGGAATTGCGTCGGTAGTCAGGTATTCCAAAATCTTATCCAACATCAAGAATCGTCGCATTGTATTCACAAGAAATGCACAGATACGTTGGCGTATCCAGATATTCTGAGAACTGCTCATCAAAATCTCTCGCCTGCAATCCTGATCAAATGCACCTGCTAAAATCAGTAGAGGCACTTTTCCCCGACTCCGATGCAAAATTCCGCCCTTCCAGTCAGATGTCGTGAATGCCTCGTGAGAAAAATCTTTCTTCTCTGCGGGATGTCCAAAATTTTTTGAATTTTATGACACTGAAATTTTCATTGGGGGTCATTTTTCATCGATTCTGTGAGCCGACTGAATGAACTGGTACAGATTTTAGAAAATTCCTTTCATCCTAGAATTCTTTAAATCAAGGCGGCAGAGAGAAGGATGTTTGGGGCTGAATCAGCTGAAGTTCAACTTTTGTCATCCTCAACACTTCTGTACACCACCCACCCATAGTTCGCTTGTTCACAATCTGACTTTTTTGCTCGTGATTTGGGGTCATGTTTGAATCACCCTGTACCACAGGAAAATTGTTGAATCCTTCAGTGACGGTGGAAAATGAAGGACACTGGCCACCACAGCTGCTTCCAAAATGGCAGGAGTGGTGGTTGCATGTTATTCTGCGTGGCATTATTCCTTATGCCATGAACATGTTTGAATCGTTTTGCCTCCCTTTAAAAATCCTTGGTTTTTTTCTTCAGAGCACGAAACACATCGAATTGAAGCGTTTGTACACTGGGCATCAGAAGGCTGATAAAGTTTTCCTTTGGTACAAATGTCCATCAGAGATGGAAATATAAGTCAGCCAAAATTGCATGTGCAGTAACCCGACAGTGGGCCAGTTCTTATTAATTCTGGATCACCCCTCCATCAGTCGGTTGAGCATCCATTTCATGTGCCATTTTGGGCGAAATCACATTCCGCGTGGAGACACCTTTCCTGCGCGAAACTGAGGTTGAATGATGCAATTCCGGCGCTAATTTAAACTTCAATCATCAGCAGAATGAAGTTAAATTTCCATGTTGTGAAATTGATTAAAATTCCGAGTGCAGCATTGACGAGCAAAAACTGACATTTCTTTGGCACCAGGGACTTTTGGGATACATTGTATGTAGAGTCCAAAAGTACCTATCTACAAGAGCTTCACCGTATGTAGAGTACACAAGGTGAAAAGAAAAGGCCACAGACAGGTAATCAGCAGCAGAATTGCTACTCAAATTTCAGGAACATTTTTGTTCAGGCGATGGTGTATTGTGGCAAAATAAATCGAGGATGGAGTATGGATCTAGCAGCTATAGGAACTGGCAGGCAGATGAGAGAAGAGGATATCTCTAATCTGAGCAAATTACCACATCCTTCAGCATTTCAAGGATCAGGAAAAGGTACTTCAATCTTGTTATCTCCCTCCTTGCTCGAGGACAGTCCCACCCCAGCGGGAAGCTAACATGAGACTGACACTATTCAGTCTATAATCAATCACCCAACACAAAGCAGGCAGGGCCACCACACCTCCATGGATCCCAAGCTGCGACAGCATATTCAAGGAGTGGGCGAACAAGACCGAGATAGGCTAGTTCCCAAATGAACAATTGAATCAGTATGCCTAAAAGGCAGATAGATAACAGTGGGTTAACGGCAAGCAAATGCCGGGTGTCGGACACCAACAATGGCGGATCAAGGTGTTTGGCGCCCTGAGGCACGAATTGATTTGCGCCCCGAGTGACGAAACTGCGCCGCAGTTGCAGCTCGGCTGCGAAGCAGCCGGGGGAGGGGGTCTCCCCCTCCAGAAGGGAGAAAATTTTTGGAAATAGACCCGATGATGGCACTCAGAATGCCCTCAAATTCACAAATTTTCAATTTTTGAACAGTTGAATTGTTTTGTTTCAGACGCGCCGAGAACCAGCGAGTGGGCCCCTCGCTGGTGGTCAGAGGGCAAGTGCTCAACAGTGAATGTTCACAATTAAAAAAAAAATTGAACTGAAAGGCACAAGAAAGAAGAGAGTGGAGATCGCCTCTCGTCATCTTTGGTCAAACACCGTGAACTGACGAATCTTCATTTTGTGGTGTGAAAAAAAATGCATGCAGTGCGTGCCATGCGGATGCGTCTGACCAAATCAAGAGATCATAATTGTGTATCGAGAGTTCCAGAGAGAGACCAATCTGACTCTGTTTTTCTCAGCTCTGTGATCCTTCCACTCTCATCATTATGCTGCACACTCCACAGTCCACACACAAATTGAGAGAGTGTCAAACCAAGGCATGGTCAAACTCCGAAAGCGGAGAGAGAGAGACTGCACTCTTCACTGCAGCACAGACAGTGCAGTCAAAAAGCAATGAGGGCAGAGGGAGGCGCCGAGGCGACCATTCGACCAACAATGTTGTCAAATCGAATTTGGAGAAAACGCGTTGCTGGGGCAAGAAGCGCATCGGGAGGCAATTTGGGACAGCGGGAATTGTCTGCTGTATGTTTGTGGGTGGAACATGAAATCAAATAGTTGGATGGACGAAACGGGACCACGCTTAAATGTGCCCCACAGTGGGAGGGTGCCCGGCACCCTGCCCAGGGGAAAAATTCATCAACACAAAAAACGACCCCCATAGTTGCAGGATAAAAACGTAACAAAAAAACGCCCCACTGGCCCCACTCACACAAACGCGCCCTGGCGCGAGCCACCAGCATCATGCGCTTCATTGAATTCGCCCGGGAAACACTTCCAGGTTTTCATGCCGAAAAATGACAGTCAGATTTTCTCACATCTCATTCCTGTGTTTTACCCATTTGACTTTTGCCTATACGAAACGTAATTTCTTCCATTTTACTCTCATTCAGGCGGTAGAAATTAAAACGTCAGATTCCAACAAGACTTTTTTCTACAGGTGTCAGATTTTGACCTCGCTTGTCAAAGGGGACCTATTTTCAGGGTGTTACAATTAAAAAATCATACCTCGCAATGCTACATGCTTTTACGAATCGAAGTTGTTCAGTGACAAAAAGTGCTCCGACCCCCATTTCCGAGATATGGACCCCCAAAGTACCAAAATTCACTTTTTTGGGGGACACCTGGGGTTGATTATGGAATATATTCAGCTCCAACTTCTTGGGAGTGGATTCTCCTCATCAAACTTTCGAAAACAGTCAGTGGTCAAATGCGCCCCAATGCTCCAAATTCCAGATGTGGGCTCCAAAAAATCCCCGAGTTGAATTGCATGAAATTCCAATCGAGCAATTTTTCAGCTTTATCTCATTTCAGCCGTTTGGTTGCCAAGCTTGGGGAGCGGTTGGTGGGATCAATTTTTGCCAGTTAATGAGGAACACCATTCCACTAAACTTTTATCAGAGTTCTCTCGATTACCCTGTTGATAAATTCCTAAGTCTGGAGAGGGAGAGCCTCTGCTCTTGGAATCGCCTTACGTCTTCAAAGTGGACCTTGTAACACATTATTCGTAACTACGCAATAAACATGTTACGACTCCCATAAAAGGTGTTAAATATTTCGAAGGCAATATGGCACTTTTATTTCCAAGAGCCATTTCAGTTTCAACAGATCAACTATCATTGTTGCTGAACTGGACAACGGTTCTGCAGTTTGGCGCCAAGAGATACTTTATACTTTTCACTTTTCTGAGAGATCTCCTCCGGTTATGTGTCTGTGATTGATTATTCTGTGTGCGTTTCCCGGAAAATCGAATTGCGGTTTTTGCAATTTCTTCAAATTTGTGTTTGATATAAACCAGGTAAGCAAGAGTTGTCCGGAAGGAACACATGATAGATCCTCACACGGATTAAAAGCGCTAACAAAATCCATTTTTTGACAACCACTAGTGACTTTTTTGCGAAGGGCTTTTTACCAGAGCTTTTATTTATTTTACGAGAGCTTTTATAGCTATTGAATTTTCAAAAAATTATTTTGATTGAGCTATGGCTATTGCCAGTGGTGATTTGTTCTGGTTGTGTTTGTTTTTCTGTTGAAAGAGTGCATCATCTGGTCCTTGAAGCGTTATTTGTTCTGCATTAGATGCAACAGATTCTTCAATTGGTAATCAAGTGTTCTCAAAAACAGACAATTTGGATCTGTTTCTCAAAACCTTTTCATTTCGTCCAACATAAAAACGTTTTCAGCATTCATTGCGCAATCAACAGTTTTTGGTCAGTTGAAAAACCGAATATCTCGCCATCTGTAATTTTTGGGTCGATGGAAATGAAAAACGGTATCGGACACTTTAAAAGTTGTGTTGTTGCTGAAAGTTATGATCCAATGGGAACCTATTCACCAGGTTTGCAAAATTTCAGAACATTGAGAAAGAGCTATACCGATATCCTGGTGCGAAATATTGAAGGGTTGAGAGACCCATGCAATTTTTGCATCGATCAAAAACTTCGAAGGCAGCAAAATTGATGCTGATTTTCACGTTATCAAATTTGTTGAAGTATTACAAATATCGCATTGATTTGCTCTGTGCAACAATTTTAGGCTTTTGCAAAACTGCTGAATGCCTTCGGATCATCTTTTGAAGGATTCCGAAGGAGGAAACCTTTCGTAATTTCCGAAAAAAGAAAGAAACGGATTTCTAACATCGCGAGAAATTCGGATTTTCAATAATTGACCGGAAATCTGTAGACGACTCGTAAGAGCAGTTTTTCAGGCAAAAAATTAAAGCAAATTGTGAAATGGTCTGGTGGACAAAACTATTTTAGCTGCACTCGCCCTTCGGCCAGTTGAAGAGGTTAGGATAAAAAATGGCCAAGTCCAAAATCGTCGATTTTGAGACAAGGGTACCAGTCGCTTGGTTGCATGAGGCGCCATCTCCGTGTCGTGTTTTGAATCAAATCAACGAAATCCTCGGATGTTACAGGGCTTGCAAAGCGGCTGTCAGGTGCAGATAGCGCCAAGTTCATCGTCAATGTTGAATTAAATGCAGCCAGAAAAAAACACAAAATGAACCTGGCCATTTTTGATCCTCACCTCTTCAGTTGTGGCAGACTCTCATGTCCAACGATATACCTTCGTGATGCTGAAATGTTGCAGAGAATGGCAAGCGGTTCCAATTCTAAATCAAGGCAGGCCCAAACGCAGCTGGTGGGGCATCACGTTTTGCAAAAACACCAGTTAAATCCTGAAAAATTATTCATGGACCATGTCCATTGCTGATTGAGGAATGGCAAGAGAATTTCGAAGGCAATGCGGCACTTTCATTTCTAAGCGCCCTTCCAGGTTAAATGGAACGATTCTCATTGTTGCTGAACTGGACTGGACGGTTCGGCAGTTTTGGCGACAAACACACTTGCGAGAGTTACTTTTCACTTCTCAAAAGATTTCGTCCGGTTATGTGTTCTCTGACTGATTATTCCGTGTGCGTTTTCTGAAAAGTCGAAGTGATGCGAGTTTTGAAAGTTTTCAAACTTGTGTTTGATATTAATCAGGTGAGTAATAGTTGCCTTTATAGTTGCCCAACTACCACGCACGATAGACTCGCATGGATGAAAAGCGCTTTTGAAAGAAAATTCTTGTTTCATTATGAGTTTCATGTAATTGCGAATGGTTTTCCGCGAGGAAGGATTTCATGTTTTTGGTTTTCAAAATTCTCTTGATTGGGCCCGCGCTCATATGCCATGGAGATTTGTCCTGATGTTTTCCTTTCTCTGTTGAAAGAGTTAATCAATAATCATTTGACCACCTTTTGGTAAAAATTCCAAATTATATCCAAATTCCTTGGCATGCAGAATTGGTGTCCAGGATTTGAAGGAGAAGTTTCCATTTGTCAAAATTTTGGAAAATGTTAATTTTTTTTAGATACCTGATGATTTTTTCGGGGATCAAAATGTGTTCCGGGTGAGAAAAGGCTGCGAATTCTTTGTGGCAACTGATTGGAAAGTTGAACCTCTGAGAAAATGCCAGCAAGTCACCAGTAAACAAACACTTGCAAGCGTGGTATTGCGTATCTCAGCTGCTCGTATTTGGTAAATCTGACGTGTGGCGAAATCGTATTTCGTGGTCCCGTTTTTCCCATCCGGATCAAGCTGTCTGAGTCTACCTCAATGTGAGGATCCCAGGTCACCGGTTTGGGTTCTGTTGCTGTTTTTAATTGTGTTTTTTCCCATGGATAATAATAATTGTGGACCCAATTGATATACCTGCTCATTCCTTCAATTTGTCTGCAGAAGACAACAGGGACGACTTCACACCCCCTTTTTGTATGATTTTTTCTGTTTCTTCAATTTGTTGGGCGATCCATTTGCAACTTCCATTATTGCCAAGGGCTTTCCGCGACGAGGGATTTCAATTGATTATTTTAAAGATCCCTGGCGAAACTTACCTCAGAAACTATTTCAAAAAATAAATTCCTAATTGAAAAGAAAAACGCCTTACTATTTGAAGCGTTAGGTTGAGAATTGGAATCGGCTTTTCATTTGAGATAAAATTAAAAAAAATTTAAACGTGTTGTGAGGCATCTTTCACGATAATCAATGGATAAAAAGCGAGAACTGAGAAAAGTGCTAATTTTCTGTTGATCAAAAACATAGGATAGTAGGCCCGTTTTTCCTGTGAAGTATTTCAAAGAATAAACAATAGAAAAACTATAAAAACTGAAACAACTATTTCAGAAAATAAGAATTACAACTTTCGAAAATTCGAGAAAAATCGCCCAATGAGCACGTCCATCTCGACTTTCTGGTTATTGGATGACCAATGGTAAGAAAATTTCGAAGGCATTGAGGCACTTTCATTTCTATGAACCGGAGCCTTTTTTAGTTTCGACTGAGCAACTTATCATTGTTGCCAACTGGACAACGGTTCTGCAGTTTGGCGCCAAAACGACACTTTACTTTTCACTTTTCTGAGAGATCGCGTCCGGTTATGTGTCGGTGTTTGGTAAACACGTGCGTGTTTCTCGAAAAATCTTTATGTGATTTTTGAAATTTCTTCAAATTTGCGTTTGATTTATTAAATCAGGTAAGTAACAGTTGTCCTGGGAGGCAACGCACGATAGAATCTCACAAGGATCAAAAGCGCTTTTCAAACAAGATTCTCATCAAACCATTATGAGTTTCGTTTATTTGCGAAGGGTTTTCTGTGAGGAGGATTTCATGATTTTGTTTTTAAATATGGATACATTTTGATTCGCCCGGCCTCACATGCCTGTGGAGATTTGTTCCGGTAGTGCGTGTTTTTATGTCGAAAGAGTTAATCATCTAACCACTTTAAGGTAAAAATTCCAGAGTATTCCTAATTCATTTTGGGATGCATCATTGATGAGTGGATGGCAGGAATAGGAGGGAAAATTTCCACTTGCAAACCTTTTGGAAAGATTTAAGCTTTTGATACCCGTATATCTGATGTTATTTTTGTGGACCAAATCAACTTCCGAATTGGAAAAACCAGCCAATATTTGAGTTTTTCATTGAGTAATTTTTATGAGTTGTGAAATGTCTTTTACGATATCCATAAGATGAAAAGGCGCAGAGCTGAGAAAAATGTTCAATTTCAGTTAAATAGTGAGGCATATTCTATCATTGTGGCCATGCTGTCTTAGCTTACCCAGATGTGAGCAAGCCCCCTCCACCATTTTTGTGAGATTTTTGTCATATCTTCAATTTGCTGCGCAATCCATTTGCAACTTCTTCTTCTGTTTGTGAAGAACTCTCCGCTCGAGTCGAGGGTTTCATATGATTACTTTTAAAATCCCTTAGCGAAACGTTTTTACTTCTACTTCAGAAAAATTAAAATTTCGCTATTTCAAAAAATATATTTTCAGCGTTCGAAAATTCGAGAAAAATCGCTAAGCATATCGATCACGACTTTCACGGCCGTATTCCCCATTGCAACTCACCCTCAGGTGCCACTCAATAACCAATTCAACAGAGGGATGCATTTTTCCAACAATGCAACAAGAATAAGCGTTGTGCATAGAAATGAAATTTTCACAACACAGCTCTGTCCATTGAATTGGTTATTGGGTGGCACCTGAGGGTGAGTTGCAATGGGGAATACGGCCGTCAGAGAAATGAAGCACGAATGGCAAGAAAATTTCGAAGGCAATGCGACACTTTCATTTCTATGAACCAAAGGTTTTTTACTTTTTTAGTTTCAACAGAGCAACTGTCATTGTTGCCGACCTGTAGGCCTAAACGGTTTTGCAGTTTTGGCGCGAAAGACATTTGCGAGAGTTACTTTTCACTTTTTTTAGAGATCGCATCGGGTTATGTGCCTGTGATTGCTCGTGTGCGTTTACTGAAAATTTTAAGTGAGAGTTTCGTCAACTATTCGATTTATTCGTTGCGTCATCTAGCCTTCTGTGAGGAGGGAAGTTTCATCTCGATAGCTTACTCGCACATGCCCAGCAAAGAATTTTGCGCCTAACTATTTCGAGTGACATGCAATTTATTTATTTATTTATTTATTTATTGGTACAATACTGCTTCAAAAGAAGTGGAAGCAGGACAATAGACAATAGAAAAAGATCAATATGGCAAGGACAAGGCAATGATATCAACTGAGGAAGGAAAAAAAAACATCTACGGATTGTTTTGTGGTGTGACTGCCTGGGAAGCTAGGGCACGGGAAATAAGCGGTGATGCTGCTGGCAAGGAGTTCCAATCTCCAATTGTTCTCGGGAAAAATGAATGAAGGTACCGGTTTGTTTTGCAAAAAGGAACATTGAAGGCCAGACCATTGTCAGTTCGGCGTTGGATAGGCTTAACAACGTACTTTGCTGGCATGCAAAAATTTAAGGAGCGGGTGAATATATCGCTAAATAGCTTGAGTCTGTGGTCACGCCGTCTGCTTGCAAGAGTAGGGAGACCAAGGTCCTTCAGGAGCTTTGAGACGCTAATATGCCGGCCAAAAGAACTAGTAATTATTCTTGCAGCCCTTCTCTGCACCATTTCCAACTTTGAAATGCTTTCTTGTGATGTAGGGTCCCAGACCGCGCTAGCGTACTCTAATAATGGTACTACAGTGGACGAATAAGTTTCAGCTTCGCTTCCTTGGAGGAATAGCGCATGTTTCTCAGGACAAATCGGAGGGTTTTTAAAGCCTTATTGCAGGTGAAATTGATGTGCTCGTTCCAGGTAAGATCGTGGGAGATTAGAACGCCTAAATATTTGAATAACTTAACTTTTTCAATCTCTTCTCCATTTATCTCGTAAACGACATTTCCGGCTGGCTTTATGAGGCGTTTTGTAAATGATATGGCCTTAGTTTTTGCCGCATTAATTTGCATTCCCCAGGCTTCACACCACAAAAAGACACGGTTGAGGTCCGACTGCAAAAGGGCAGCATCTCCAGGGGTTGCAATATTTCTATACAGGACAATGTCGTCGGCGAATAAACGAATTTGGGAACTAAGGTCTCGCGCAATGTCATTTATGTATATAAGGAACAGTAAGGGACCGAGGACACTGCCTTGGGGAACTCCTGATGTGACTGAGCATTCATTTGATGATTCGTGCTCAACCATTACAACTTGCGTGCGAAAATCCAAGAAACTTTTAAGGATGTTTATGATTAAGGGTGGGAAACCAAGCATGCTAACTTTAAGCAAGAGTTTGTTGTGGGGCACAAGATCAAATGCTTTTTTGAGATCCAGAAAAATCGCATCGGTAACAATGCCATCATCCATATTTCCGGAAATTTCATCTACTAACAGTAACACCTGAGTTTCACAAGACATTTTCCCCCGAAAGCCAAACTGATTTGGATGCAATACCTTGTTAGAGACCAGGAAATTTCTTATAAATACAGAAAGGATTTGTTCAAAAATTTTTGAGCAGATGCAAGTGAGAGAAATTGGACGATAACTGTCGGGGCGGTTTGCAGGCATGTCTTTTTTCTTGATGGGAATGACCAAAGCTTTTTTCCAGTCGAGGGGTAGGTTTCCAGTTTTCAAAATTTCAGTGAAAAACGTGGCCAGGATGACGCCTAAGGCGGGAGAAAGCTCCTTTAACAAACGGCCAGGGAGGCCATCGGGCCCCATGCTTTTTTTAGGGTTAATTTGAGAAAGTAGCTTTCGAACTCCATGGGCTTGGATAGTGGGGATAGCAGAGCTGCTAATGTTGTTTTGAGCATGGACAACAGCATTAGGGGCATCCCTCGGGATTGAGAAAACACTCGAAAAATAGGTATTCAATGTGTCAGCGATCTCTCGTGCATCCGAAATAAGATTTCCGTCCGGGACAACAAGCGGTGGTATCCCACTACTCTTTTTAAGTGATTTCAGGTATTTCCAGAAGCTTCTGCAGTGTTTGTCCTCAAGGGCACGGTTGATAAAGGAGTGAAACAGGTTGGAGTTTATGTCAGTGCACTGATTTTGAAGCTGGTGATATTTGTCTCCATCGGCAGGCAAACCGCTGCGTTTAAATTTAGAATGTGCACGCCTTTTCTTCTGAAGGAGCTTTTTTAGTTTCAAGTTGACCCAGGGATATTTGGTGCTCGCTTTGGCTGTTTTTCGAGGAATGGAACTCATGAGCGCCAAAAGCGTGTTTTTCAGAGTGAGCCACGTTTCATTTATTGGTCTAGCTTTTATGAATTCGGGTGAAAAGAAGGGGTTGGTAAGCAAAGATTTGTTTAAAGGGGGCCAGTTCACAGCAGAAAAGTCCAGAAATGTTTTCTTCTAAAAAAGTTCAGAAATTTCTTCTAATTACGGTAATGTGGTTTGCATAGCAGTTTGTTTTTAAGGGGCAGCTGTCTGTTTCAGCTATTTTCACGATCAGAGGAAGGTGTAACGGTTTTCTGTGTATTCTGAAATCTGCGAAAGTACAAAATAATTTTTACAAATTGATTTCCCCTGAACAAATATCCGGGGTAGCGAGAAATGCGGATTTTGAAATAACTGTTGTTATATCTGATTTTGAAAATATCTGTTGCGAAATAGCCGATTCTGATTTTTCTCATCAAAAATGTGGAGTGTGGGAAAAATTGTGATTTTGATATTCCGTCTTATAATTCTCGTAACCATGAAAAAGTGATGATTTTCACCTGTTTTTGGGCGGCTATTGCGTAGAAATGGAGGATCGGAGCACAGTTTTTCACTGAACATTTTTTGGTTCAGTGTACATTGGCAATGTCAGCGAACAATAGTTTTGTGGCGACCCGCAATCTTTTTGACTCAGTTATCCAAGACAACCACAATTTG
>JASGXE010011726.1:0-14272 GCA_030068105.1 Sinentomon sp. SZTP_YWyxl
TGAGCGTGAAGTTGCATCAAGACCTATGTTGAAATTCGATGGCCACTGAATTAGCCAGACCACAAAATTTATCCTGTGTTTTGGGACATTTGGTTGACTATATGTTGGCCTGCAGACTACGAAACGTGGATCCTAAATATCACAGATATTCACATTGCAAAAGAGTGAAAACGTGCAGTTAAATACGCAATTTTGAGGGGTTGTCCTTTGAGGGGTTGACTTTTGGGAAATGCTGTAGGCCTACATCATTTTCGATTGGTTCATTTTGTGATGCAGCTCAACGTGTGTCATACCTATCTGTATTTAGCATATCACGTATGAGTATCGAGAAAACATATGGGATGAATAAAATTACTGCAATTATCTACACGGATAATAATTGGCAATTATTATGTCCACATTAGAACCACCGTCTAGATGCAAGGTGGTTCCAGTGTGAGGTGCGGGGAGGTGGGGCGCGGGGGTGCGGAGCGTGGAGGGTGCAGAGCGGGGGGTAGCAGAGCGGGGAATGCGGAGCGCGAGCATGGAATCTGAAAGCAATGGTATAGCTGGAATAATTGGATGGAATGAGCGGACGGACAAAAGGGGGGACGAATAAAAGAGGGTGGCGGAGGTGTGGATCTGAGTTGGTGAGTCGAGAGTTTCCAGAAAAAATATTGGAGGCAATAATTGGGAACTTGGGAACTTGCAGATCTCCGAAAACAAGGTCCATAGAAATTAAAATTTATATCTGTTTCCTTGGAACTGACACGAATGTGGACGTGATTATTTTGGCAATATTTGGCCTCGCAAAAGCGATTTCTGGGAAGAAATAAATTTAGTAACAAATACCCTGAGGCAATAATTTGATGCCACCAAAGTCCTGATGAGATCACACCATATTCCAGTTGGTGCCTCTAATCGTGGCCCCATCCATCGAGATGCTCTCGGCCAATGATCCCGAATTTTCTCCCTTTGAGTTGAAATAAATGAACGCTGGCACACGGTCGATAATTTCATGTAATTTTGAAGAACAGAGCATATTTGAATGTTTGTGTCCACAAATTCAATTGTCAACAAATGAATCCAATCTGCGCTTCACAAGTTTCACATCACATCTGAAACAAGACGAAAAGTTTTTTAGGCAGGCAATACCTGCATGTATGGTAGGTACATGTATGGTAGGTACATGTATGGTAGGTACTTACATGTATGGAAGGAACATGTATGGTAGGTACATGTATGATAGGTACATGTATGGTAGGTACATGTATGGTAGGTACCTACATGTATGGTAGGTACCGAAGGTATGATAGACGTATACAACTGTATATACCTATATTCTGTGAATTGATGTCCAATAGTTCGTAAAGCACTTTATGCTCAAAGATGGTCAGGAAGATTTTCCAGAGATCGGATTTGTCTTGAAATTCATGGATTTGGCTATGAGCACAGGACGTTCCCTCCAGCCAAAAACAATCACCTGAATGGGCCAGATGAATGGAGCGTGTGGATTCCAGGTTTTTCTTATCGAATCAAACGTTTTGAATTTTAACGTAAATGAAAAAAAGAGAAAATTTTGATTCCTCTACGCATGCCTGCATATTTGCGGGCTGTCGAATTTTTGCAAAGTTCGACATTGCTTGCGAATCGACATTGCGAATTGACATTGCTTGCATATTTCCGTCAATTAATTGGTCAATTACCTGTTGTTATAGCCGGCAGATCAGAGTCGCGAATTTGCCGATTCCAGCACATTTATGGAGATTTGCAGGTCATGGTTGCACACAGACGGGTCAAGCAAATAAAACCACAAAATAGTAGGCCATATACCAATATTGGCATGACGCTGACGACATTAAAGTCGTTATATAGTTAAAAACTCTCCCAACAAAGAGACTTTGTACACACAAGACAATAAAACTCTACGTATACATATACAGTATAGAAGTTCTTTCTTAACTTAGGCGCTATTTAGAACAATGGAAACATGCGCTGCAAAACATCATGACATTCGTGTAAGGCGTGAAATTGCACCAATCCCTGTTGAAATTAGATGGCCCCTATATAATAACAAGTCCTTTAAAATTTCTCCGATGAGTATTCGGACTTTCATGGTTTATCTGTACACAGAACAAGTGAAGCACAATGTCAGGCGAATTGCATGAGCGAAGTTTCTCCTGTTTTGACTCCATAAAAATTTAACAATTATAGTTTTACTATCTTCATGCTGCAGACGGTTAGCAGTTTCACGGTCGAGACGACGAGACGGGACCGCCGGACTTTTACCTCTCGCTGTGTCACGCAATCTCAAGGTACTTGTACCGTATGTGTGTGTCTAGTCAAAAAATCCCTCTTTAGACTCTTGAGTCCTGCAGTCCACAAAACGTGAATATCTGCGGACACCTGGATCCATAATTTGCGGAAGAGCCTCAAAGACTTTAGCAAAATTGTAAAATGTACAGATGGGAGTTTATTCGCTCAGCGTTTTTCGCGCAATTTAGAATCAATGGCATGACACACAACGCAAAACTCCATGTCACTCATGTATATGGCGGAGGGATTAATGTACCTACTCATTCGTGTAAAAATTTGCTACCGTTCTAATTTTAGTAAAAAAATCCATGCTGCAGAAAAAGATCCTTTAACAAGCGATGTCAAAATCTGACACCTGTAGGCCCTACAGGCCTTGTTGCGATCTGACGCTTTCATTTCTACCGCCTGCATAAGAGTAAAAACAAACAAAAAAAATTCGGAGGCAACAAGTTAAATGGGAAAAACCCATGTGTGAGTACATAAAGAGTTCAGATGCATCGTGGTATCGCCTTTTTACGTTGCTATTTTATGTAGTGTCTTAAAATACTTGCATGTGTTCTTATTTTTTTCTGTGATCACTTTGTTCGTGTAATTATAGTTACAAACTGTGCTATAATTGTTTCTTTCTTGCTGTAGGCCTAACTATACTTCACAATTGGATTTATTCCTGCAATTTTTAAATAAAATTTGAAATTGAATATGAAATTTGAACTCTGACTTTTCCATTCGCTTTCGGGCAACTTTTTCAACATTGCTTGCATGATCTGACAATGATGACACGAAAATATATGATTTTCTGCATTTACCCACCCATTTTAATGGCCCTTAAAAAGCGGTCAATTTTGCGATTAAAAAACGAGTATACGGGTATCAATTACGTATAGCAATAAGAATCAAAAGGTACCTGCTAGCCTTGAAGAGCCTTGACACCTCAGCCACAAATTGTTTTTCAAGAAATGTGATGTCATCAATGTGCCCTGCTTGACTTTGCTTGCTGACACTTCTCCTGCTTTCACACCAACAGTGCGCATTAAATGTTACACTCGTCAGGTCCAGGTTATCCGTCAACAGCAAACCGACTTGTGCAAAATTTCCAGCACACTGCAGTTTTGGGCAGTTTCGAAGCACGCTTCAATAAAACTCAATGTGGCATTTTCATGCACCGTTACAAATAATTGCCCTGTTATCAAAATTGGTCAACTTCATTTTAATTGTTTTTAATTTAATTAATCAGAACATTGATCATTTTCGTGACCAATAATAGTTAAGGCCCCGACCTTCCCTTTCTACCAAAATGCGCCATTTGTATTCATAGATATTTTGAGTAGGTATCCGTCAGACAAAGAGCAACATGGTGTAGGTACCTATTCGTAAATTCTAATTGGCGATAAAAAAAAATAAGTTATGCAAAGGAATACAGTCTAAAAAGCTGATGTATCGCATCTCTCATTCCGCAGTGTGACCTTTTCAATGGCAGAAGTGCCTACCAATCTATTACCTTCGTTGGCAAAACAGCTTCAGAAATTTTACATTGGAGTCAACGTGATGTTGGAGTGTTAGGACTCGTTCTGCTGGACATGAGCTCGTGGTCCGATTGTTTAACTCTCCTGGCACCGAAGGGTAAAGGCACTTTCTTGCAAAATTTTGGAACGCAGCAAGGAACGGGGTTTCTCTTCGTCTTAATTTGGTTCTTCGTGTGGAGCGTCTCTAAAACGAACAAAAAATATAATCCAGAACGATAATTGAGCCAAAATCACCATTGGTTCGCCGCAGAATAGTGCTGCTATGGAGATTGCGTCTGGACACATGAGATCAAGAAGATGACGCCATTTTCCATTGGAGATGCACAAAAAGGGGCATGCGTGACCAGGGCATATCATGGCAGAGATTCTAACGAACTGCCTTGCAGAACGCCACAATTCAAGCAAAGCAGTTGAAACAAGTCAGAAACTCTCACAAGGACATCTCCATGCGTCCATGTCCGCAAAGAATTGCATTCGGAAACACGCATCAACCACCCAGTTTCATCAAACGAACATTTGTGGACAACCAAGTCGAAAGCTTTTAGAAGGTCTATGGAAACAAGGTCGATGGGAGCTCCGCGTCCCTGGAATGCGCAGGAATTGTTTGGGTTGAGTTCGGGGTGCCGCAATTTGGACCTGCCTTGCAACGAAGAGAATCTGAGCGGTTCCTTTGTTTCAACTCCTGAGGTGCCGTGGCGGAAATTTTGATGCACTTGCATTTTGTGAAGGTGCCTCACAATACCTTGCAACCACAAACCAGAACCGACTTTTGATTTGTGCTGCGGAAGAAAAATCTGTTTTGGACGTGAGTAAATGCCATTAGGTTCCCTGCATGTATGCAGGGCAATATTCGCCGAGTGGAATTGCTTTTTCTCTGACGGCGAACAAATAAGCTGATTTCTGTGATTCATGCAGGCCCGTTGGTGTTTTGCTGTTATGATATCGTTGATACGCTGTTGTTCCTCGCTGCTTGTTTTCCGTAACGACCAGAGCTGCAGGCAAGCTGGCATTCTGCATGATTTCGACGCATTCCGCCCGTTGACTGCGATGTGATTTCTTTCTGACGCCATATTTTCCCGCCATTATCAATAATGTGAGTCCATCATGGCATCATGCCTGTTGCGCCATTTGGGTGGGACACATAACTGCTTTCCAGTTGATCGACCATTAGACACCAATGCTTTGTGATCGTTGCATCTCAATGGCTGCAGCCTTCAACGGCCAAAACGTTGGGCGAAAGAGAGGCTTTGATGTAAAATGTCGGACATTTTCTGATTTCATGACCGATTTTTTCTGCATCACTTTCTTGACATTTTGGACACCCTGTACGAATACAAAAATTGTTTTTTCAGTCGCAGCCGTGCTCATATTCCGCCACTCTAACCACATGGTTGCACGCTCCTGATTTTGCGGCGTTTGCAGGAGTTCTTCGTCAAGATGGCACCCTCTCATGCATAGAAAAAAAGATCAGCACCAAAGGTGTCAAGCCATCTTGACATGCAGCACATCACACTCAGCCATTTTCTAAGAGGGCATGAATCTCCTGCTTCCCAACGCGGAAATACGCATGCTGACCAGAATGCAGGATGTCGCAGGTGTAAACACGCCTATAGCGCGCATGCGTCTTTGATCCGACGAGAGATTACCGCAGATTTATAAATAAACAATGCCATAAAAATTATCCATTATAACCAACCATTCTGAGTGAAAAATTACACGAAACCCGGCTTTTTCAAAAAAATTACGAAGTCGAAATTACTGTCATTTCCGACGCAGAAAAAACCCAAAGCCATCACACAACAAACCCGGGTCCCAGATTTCGCTTTTTCAGTTCTTTTCCCGCATGTCAGGCGAATTGCATGAGCGAAGTTTCTTTTCCCGCATGTCTCGTCTTTGGTTTTGAATTTGCCAATTTTTTGGGAAGCTGCAGAAGGACTCCCCAGTTTTCAGGATCCTTAAGGTCCAACAGACGCCTTTGCACTCTGAAAAAGATCCTCAGGGGCCTCCTATGCTGACTAGCAAAACACTCACTTTCATTCTTTTTTTTCGAAGACCCATCGGGAATGGAATACTCTCGCCACGATATCGGTCGAAATTTGCCACCGGATTGTTCATGGTGATAGCTAAGGGCTGACAATGCGCGCATCGTTTGCTGACAACCAAAAAGGCCAAAATGTTACACAGCCCGTTGGCCAATTGGGCCTTCCGCGGTAAAAGAAAATATTGGTTTGCGGACATTCTAATTGAATAAGTTAGGCACACTTTTACTGAGATTCCTGTTACAAGACCTTCACCGGTCATACTTCATCCTGAATGGGATTCACGGGTTGTCCAGGAACCTACAGAGTTGCCAAAAATGCCATGGCACATGTCAAAATGAGTTATAAAACGTGGTTTGAGTTTGCGAGGTGCAATAAGTTACTTGCGCGCGCTTGCATGAAACTTAATGTGGGCAGCATTTACGATATCTAAAGACGAAAGATGTCTTGAACTGACTTGGCGCATTTTCGTTCGTTTGTGAGCGGTTCTGTTCCGAAGGGGCTTTACGGCACCTCTGTGCAAAAAACTCATGGGTATGACATGTTGTTTGCGGTTTGAAACATTGTATATAAGCATGACAAACATGTTTCAATTGTGACACGGCATGATTCGTTGGACAGGCGCAACGATATGACGGCAAGTATAGTTACAGAAACAATAACATTCCCATTAATGTCGGTAATCATTGTTGCTGTTTTGTGGGTATAATGTTATTCTTGTGATAAACGCAGTCACATAAAAATATTGTCAACAAACCAAAAACGCAGATGCCCATTGTTGGGGGCACATTGTCTATTTGATGCAATAATTTACCCGTATAGACTAAGACTATACATATAGGCGCCAATTTATGGGTACATCATTGTTTGTGTGCCTGTATAGAATAGGAGGTGGCTGATGGGGAAGACCTTCAAATGAACTGTGTGCGAATGCACTTTCCATGTTTGGCAAATGTGGAAGCGAGATTCAGCGTGTTCATGTCATGGCTGCAAAAACACGACAGCAACCCGATAAATCCATCCAAAATCCGAAATTGGGGAGCTGCTGGTGCTGGCAAGTTGAATCCGCAGTGTCAGAAACTTTGTAGGGAGTTGCCGATAATCAGAACGGTTGTTTGCCCATGGCGACAATGTCCACCCATGCGCTTCAGTGCGCATGTGAAAACGGGTTTGATTCCATCTGGTGAGCCATTTGGTACTGCTATCTTCTTCGAAACGGCCACCATAAATGTTTTGCAAATGGCAGGAAACGAAAGCAAAACTTCAACGACCCTTTACCCAAACCCAAGTTTGCATGCAAGGTCGTGATGCTGCCTCGCCGGGTTAGATTGTTTATAGATTGTTCATGACCAGATGCTCTCGAGGTTCCCAATCTCTCCAAATTCTTGTGGACTCAGTCCCATTTGAATGAATGAATGATTGTGTTCAGGATTTCCCCTTATCGAATACACGTGCGGTACATCATGATACAAAAAGTTGCAAAAAGGTTCACACTTCCAAACTCGAACAAATAGATCGCCTTTCAATAAAAACGCACAAAATTGGCCATGAAGTAAACAATTCAGCAATGTTGCGAGAAACAATTTCTAAACGTAAACCATGTAAACAATGTAAATAAGCAAATCAGGAATTTTGATGATACATCGATCTTTACAGGTATAGTCTAGTATGGAACCTACGGAGTTCGATTTGAAGACCATTGTCAAAGCCTGGTGAGTCTGCGTCGACGTCTGCGCCATTTCAATGCTTCCATATGTAGATTCGCAGTCCTATATTCCAATTCATGAAATAAGTTTGAAACGTCTTCCACTTGGGGGGCATCTTTCCATTGGGGAGGCCGATTTTATCTTGGCCACAAGATGGAAAATTCAGAGGGACATGGCCTATATCCGTACTCTTAAGAAAATGAGCTTCGAGGCGACTTCTGAAGGTATTTACGTTTAAAGGGTGGAAAAATATTGCAACAGGTACAGTTTATTCCACTCTGGACATGTACTCGTATACGGCCAAACTGAGCAGATCCACGCTGACCCGCTCAATTGCAAGTGATTGAACTGCTATAAGCGAGCATCCCAAGCCATAGAAGCATACTCCAATTTTGGCCGAACAAGCGACATTGATATCGCTTTTATGGCACCTTGAGGTATTTTTTCAAAGCCTCATTCCTATACAAATGCTGGCGTGCATTTCATGGATTCCACACGGCTTTGCAACAACAGCAAATCCATGCATATGGGCACAATAATTTCCTGGATGCAAAAGCTGAAGGACTTCCACGTGGGACAAAATACGATTCTGTGCAAAATACGACAAATGACAGCAAAATACGACAAAACAGGGCAAACTCTCTGCACTTGCCACTCAAATATGGATATGTTCTCTTTATTCATCTCATATATAGGATGGATTCTGCGCAAATAACTGTGAAATGATTCAACTTGCTTGCTTGCATGTCTGACTTTACACGACATTTTTTGACAGTTGAAAAGCACTCCAACGCGTCTGTGTATAATGATAGTTTCCGCTATACCATTCCTGTCAAGGTGGGAGACAAAAAACCGGGTGGAGCAATAATTGCAGCAATAGATGGGCCAAATTACGAATTTGGGGCAACAGCTCACATTGACCAGGCAAGGATTTCCCGAAGCATTTGAAGAAAATGATGAGAAAAGTGAGAAAAATAATTTTAAATGGATTTTTAGATCGGGAGTTCCGCATGTCGCAGTGAAGTCTGCGGGACGACACCCTGGTTCTTTTGGACAACTCTGTGACACAAATTGTCCAACGTGAAACTTAAATTAACGTCGCTATAATAATCTCTTTATCTGATTTTTAATTATTAGGTCGATGGCGACCAAAAAAAAACAAATTCATTTTTTTATCATGGCGCTGTTCCTCTGTCCATGAAAAAACATTGGAGTGCATGACTGGTTAAAGGACAGGGCCATTATTTGAACGTTTTACAGAAACATTCACTCTGGAGCACAAACAAAAGGCTGATGTATTTTGGCAAATACGAGTATTCGTATAGTTGTGACAGAATTAATGTATATTATTTACATATAGGCATGTATTTTTCCCATTTGCAGTTATCTCCGAAAGTTTTTTTTTCTTTCTTTTCACTTGTCACCTTGCTGCATGGGTGTAACATCACACCAAATTCTCTTCAAATCGAACTTTTGTTGCAAATTCAACACTGTAATGGACTTTACCACCTGTTTCCACAACTTCTGTTCAGCATTACTCTTGACACATTGAGTCAAAGCCCAGCTTTTTCAGTTCAGCGCAGTTGCACATGCAACACATCAACGGTTAAATTTCTCCAAATATGCTTGGCAATTTACTGCATACGTATATGCAAAACAATTCACCGCATAAATTTTCCCAAAAGCGCATGAAACTTTTAAGCAAAACAATTCCTCTTTGCAGGATGGCAAAGAGGAATTGCAAAGGTTGCTATAATAAATGCGTCAATCAATTTTTCCTGCTCCCCATGATGCTGCAGCGACGGCAATCGTGTAAGGTGTGATCTATACCGTAACATCAGTATTAGAACATTAGGCTGTAGGCGAACGATAGGCAGTAGGTTGACTCCGGGCAGTGAATGACAACAGACTTTAGGTTAAGGTAGGGGGAAAGGTTGGATAAGTTTGAGTTAGCTTTTCGTCAGAGTTTTCGCAAGAAGAAACGGACAGATCATCCATTACCTATACAGGGTGATTCATAAAAAAGTCGCCCGAAACTATTTTGTGAGTTTTTCATTGTTTGGCAGTCCTAAAAGAGGTGGATAACTCATGAAGTTGAGGCCTCTCATCTTTATCCTTGGTCAAGTGGTGTTCGAATAATGTTAACATCGTTTTGGATGCACACCGGCTAGAGTTATTGGCATATGGAACAGACTAGAACGTGCATATGCAACATGGCTGCTGGCATCTCTTATCATTTCCAAACCATGACCTTTTCGTGAGGCCATGAAGGGCAGGACATCGGGCAGGCACAGCAAGCTCTCCATCATGGACTCTCTTGGAATTGGCTTCCTCACAAGAATGAACGCAGTGCAGGTGGAATGGTCTGGCCACCAAATGGGGCACTGGAAATTGGTCTTGACTGAGATCACTCCTGATTGGGAATGCATTCTGGAGCGGCAGCAGATTCTTGTCTGTAAAGTGAGCAGGGACCATGGACCATTTGCACCGATGGACAGCTGCCATGGGAACCAATGGGTCCCTTGCCGACGTCTCAGTCGCATTCTGCCGCTCCAGAATGCCATCCATGAGTGATTTTAGTCAAAACCAACCTCCAGTACCCCATTTGGAGGCCAGGCCTCACCACCAGCACTGTGTAAATTCTTGTGCCAATGCACTGTGTTAAATCTTGTGACAATTCTTCAAATTATGATTGGAGATGACGAAACAGGGAGTGTTGTGCCTGCCAGAAGTCCTTTCTGCCGCTAGAGTCGCTTGAAAAAGTCATGGTTCAGAAGTGATGAAGGTGATCACACGTTGCATGTGCATACGTTAGACTTTCTGTTCCATTTGACATTAACTCTTGAAGGCGTGCATCCAAAACAATGGCCAACATCAATCGAACACCACTTGGCCAAGAATAAAGAAGAATATGTTCAGCCTCACGGGCCAATCACCTCAGCAAAGAACTCTCAAATGAGGACAAACTCACAAAATAGTTTCGGGCGAGTTTTTTATGAATCACCCTGTATACTTATCAAAAGTCTTCGAACATATAGGAGTTCATTTTTTACTCAGGCGCCATTAAGAATCAATGGCGCAGCATGCGCCTCAAAACAACATGACACTTGTGTGAGGCGTAAAGTTGCAGCACCAAGGCCTGTTGAAATTAGGTGGCTCTGTGTTCGAGGACGTTTGATAAGTTACGTAAAAAGAATGCCCCTGCACTTTGTTTTCATCAAGGTTTTGCTCGATAGTTCTGCGGAATAGCTAATGATCGCTCCGTTCTACGAATGCGCACCGATCAACATGCTCGTGGTTCCATCTTGATCATCCCAAACTGCTGAATATTTCAAAGGGATGCAAGGAAATATTCCTTCATGACTCGAACAGTAACTGAGTGGAATCAGCTGCCCAGGTCTACATTTTAATCTTCCCGTTGATCATGCAAATGAACTCTTTTAAACGTTTGTTTCTTTTTTTAGATATTCTTTGAAGTTGTTTAATTTGTGTTAAATGTTTACACTCACTTTTGTATTTTTGTACTCAATTTATTATGAGGAGGCCCAAAAATAAAAACATCAATCCAATTCAATTCATCTTTGAAAAGCGCCAAATCACCTGAATCGTACATCATTTTGGTTAACCCTGTACATCGACGCCATACACATGGTTTTGATGTGGTCAAGTGCCATTCTCGTATAATTTTTATAATTCACGATTTGGCCGAATGTTCGGATAATCGGGGAATTGCAAGTCTAATCACCTCAAATCGCTACTCTTGGTGGTCCAAATGGCCGAAAATCCCGGGAAAATACTTTTGAGCAGGTTTTCTGCGGGATGATGCGTGGAAATCTAACGTTGATGAATAAATTTAGAACTCGGGTATACACCCTCAAAACGGATGACTCATTGTTTCTCATCCAAATAAATGTTGGTTTGATCCCACTTGTGCTTTGTTGCACTATTTCTTTCACAGTTCTTCCAAGGATCTTCAGCCACACCGCAGAAAATTCGTTGACATGAAACTGCCATCACTCATGTTTTTGGGTGTACAGACCCACAAGATAACTGATATGGGTATTTTCTCAAAAAAATCGCATGGAGTATTTGGTATGGAAACGAATATTAAAACGGCTTAATTTTATGGGACTAGATGCCTATGCAATGGCCGTTTACTCCGAAAATGTTTAATGGCAAAACGGCAATATCTCAACTCACGCATTGGCTATCCTGAGGTCATTTCTTGGTTCGGACGTGTGTGAAGTTGCCCTTCCACATGTGACCTCGCCAAAAGCCAATCGGGTGTTGCGTCGGCTGGTGCAAAAATTTTACAATGGAAATTATGAAAACTTGCTATGGAATTCCAGACAGCTGAGGCCTGAATCTCTCATACGTGGATTTCAACTTCCATGCATGCCAACTTCAATGGATGCCAACTTCCATGGATGCCAGTGCAATAGATGCCAGTGAAATTGTCTCCCCACATCACAATTGTTCTAAGCTTGTCCTTTGAAGGAGGGCAAAAAATTATCTTCCGGGGGCTTATCAGCAGCCGAATCGGCACGCCTCTATGGACCCCAGCACAGAGCTCATAATCCACTCTAGAGGTTAGAGTGGTCGGCTAACTTCGCTCACGTGTGATTCAGTCCTCTTCTGCGTTTTCTTGCTTCCTGACGGGCGTTGAAAAGTAATTTAGTCTTATATTTTTTGCCAGCAATAAAAACGTTTACAGAAACATTAAAACAAGAGGCGAGAGTAGTACATGAGTATCTTTTCGGATAAAACCATTTAAAATTGCAATTATTTTAATCGTTATACCTATTGCAATTTAGGGTAATAAATCTACCGCGATCGGCAATGAAGATAAACTGGCCACAAGCGGAGGATATACAGTTGAAACATTTTACTTTTCACATAACATTGAGACTTTGATCAAAAACTTCTTCAGCTCTTCTCTTCCCATGATGATTGACAAAAATAGTTTGCGGAAAAAATAGTTGTGTGATTTTTGTCGATTTTTGTCCATATTGCAGCGATCGTGTAACCACCAGATAAAAATATCATGTTTTATTCATGATCTGAAGTTCACCGCTATGTAAAAAGGCCTAAGGTTTTCACTGTAGGTACCACGACATCCCTTCAATACGGGAAATCCTCTTAGCATCCCGTGCGGATGATTTCATCATCTTTCAAAATCTCTTCAAACTCTGATTCGCCACGCTTTGATTTTAAAACGCCTGAATGCACGTGCCCTCTGCGCACTTGCGGCCACGTGCAATTTCACAAAAAAAAAAACTGAACAAAAAGAAATCTTGAAATTTTGCGGCAAAAATGATAGCAGACAACAATTCCTGAGCGAGGCTCTCTTCATGACCCTTCTGATACCTGAAATGTGAGATGGATGACCCTTCTTTTCAGGCTCTCTCGTGATGCCTCGAAACATCGGCCTTGTTTTCGGCCTATTTTTCAGCCTCGTTGTGTCCACATTTTTGGTGACTTCCCCTGACATCTTTCCTGGCCTCATTTTCGGCTTCGCTTTTGCCTCCTCCTGGCTCGTTTTTGGCCTCGAGTTTGGCCTATTTTTCGACCTCGTTGCGGCCTCGAATTTCGGCCTCGTTTTTCGCCTCCTCCGGCCTCCTTTTTGGCATCCTTTTATGCCTCGAAGGAGTCACGGCTCAAAGCCTACAAGAGCTTAATTCTACCCCAACTTGAGTATGCATGTGAAGCATGGGATCCATTCCTGGCTTCTGATATTTCACTGTTGGATAAGATTCAGAGACGAGCTGCACGATTTATTTGTCAGAATTACGCTCGTGATGCAAGCGTCACAGACATGTTGAAAACACTTGATCTCCAAGATCTCCCTTCCCGACGCCTTGAGAGGAGGCTTAAACTCTTCCAGGCCATTATCCACGAACAAATTCGAATTTCTCTACCAACATCGTTTTCTGTTGTTTCATCACCCAGGCGCACCCAACACATTTACCACGTAGACTTCCCTTTCACTGACTTCACAAAGCATTACAACGGCTTTTTCACCCGCACTGCTCGTGAGTGGAATTCCCTGCCACCAACTTCTCCGTTCCTCCGAAAGCCTGCTCAACCACCTCAAATATTGGACTAGTTCATCGGTAGTTTGTTTTTTACCCTTTTTGTTTTGCAGTGTTGCTTGCTGTTGTGCCATTGCCCTAATTTTTTTTTGTCATTTTCTCGATATCAATTTCTTCTTTCATTGTACCTAAATGGTTTTTACCTCTGTGTCCTCGACAAACCAGTTCATTTTGTTTGTCGTAAATTTGAAATAAATAAATAAATAAATAAATCCTCTGGCCTCATTTTGACCTCATTTTCAGCCAATTTTTTGTCCTCGTCTTCTGCCCTGTTTTTGGCCTCATTTATGGCCTTCACCTCATTTTGGCTTCGTTTTCGGCCTATTTTCGGTCTCGTGTTTGGCCTCCTCTGGCATCATTTTGATCTCCCTTGGCCTAATTTTTGGCCTCGTTTTCGGCCCATTTTCGGTCTCGATTTTCGGCCTTGTTTCCGGCCTCGATTTTTGGCCTTTTTTCTAATGTGTGTGTGTTTTGTTTTTGTTGCATTTTACTGTGAATGTCAGCATTGCATGTATAATATTGAGAGGAGGAAACTCCAAAAATACAGAATTTCAATTCAGTTTGGGTGCAACAGATAATTAGCGCTGAGGGGAAATTTTGGGTGGATAGGTGATCGA
>JASGXE010011727.1:0-14895 GCA_030068105.1 Sinentomon sp. SZTP_YWyxl
CTTGAATTACATGGATATCGGTAGAAATATATGCTCTGTGATTTTCTGTTCAATTTCACAGGACAAGCTATAGGCCGAAACATTCGAACAAGAAGAGAGGAACCCACAAATAATTGACTGTTGTTAGCAGGACAGATTCCTAAGGCCGTAAAATTCCAACGGAAATCCTCTCCTGCCTGACGCGTCTCGTCCCATGCATGGCACAGACCAAATCTGGGCCCATTCTTGCATCCAACCGACAGGCGGATGCAGGCCAGGTGAGTTGGCCCCGTTTATTCTCAGTAATGAATCCCATAAAAATGTCACCGCAGTTCCAAAACAGCCATGGCACGGCCATATGCGACCAGTTTTGCTGCACCGGAAAGAGATGAGGGGTCACTTTTTATGGTCGGCACTAAATTAAATTAGAAGTGCGAAGCTATTCTGTGGATAGCTAGACCATGCAATAGAATATAGACAATAGTTGCAGGTATACCTGTACCTATTCCCTCTAATTGAGTGATTATGGAAAAATAACAGCATCAAGATGACTCCAACAACAAAAGAAATAAAATTTAGTTTTTTTTGTGATGATGAGCACATCACACTGTGAAAAAGTTATAACTTTAATGGGGAGCTTCGCGGGATTTTATAAGTCAAGTTTTTGCGGGTGGATTTTTATGACCCTTTGGACCTGCAGACAGACTGAACAGACTTGCACAGGACAGTTGACATCCAGTTTTCATATCGGACTTACATCTATTACACTCATATCCGTTTCTGTCTCAAATCACTCGCACGTTTGATCGAATCCGTGCAAAATACACAAGAGGAGGCTAGAGCGGCTTAAGCAGACGTCCTCTCGAAAGGAGTGCCAAATAACAATTTTGTGCGAATTGAAAACTCTCGGCTTTTCGTCTGATGTGAGGACGTTTTATTGGAGGCAAAGCAAATTTAAGAAAGAAATCGGTATGCACGACACCGGAAGCCCCTCATTGCCAAAAACATATCGAGTCTTGGCTAAATTGGAAGCGACGTATCCCCATCTAATTATTGTCAAACCATTAAGGACATCTCCATTGGGAGTGTTGCAACCGCGCGGCATTCCCCTTTTCAGCTGAGACCTTTTTGTATTCAGATATGGAAAACTGATGCAAATCATGCATGATAGCTAACCATATGCTGCAACAAGGCTCTGCAACACAGTGGCCAACGGAAAACATCGATGTTGAACTGAAATGCCTGCCGGATTCGGAACAGTGGTCAATGGCGAAAGAGGTTGCGTGGTTAAAATGACCACACTCCCTCCCGGTGGTCCGCGGTGAAAACAGTCATTTGAATTTCCATCAGAATTGTGGTTCCCATTCCAGACAAGCAGACAGAAGTCCTTTGCCCACATTTTCCCCATACCTTTAATTTCAGACGACCCTGTGGGAGTGTCAAAGATTTCCGTCTCGTACGACTTGCCATGCGATAAAATTTCCACAGGTTCCAACCTTCGCATCACAGGTTGATCTGAACATTCCGATGCTTGTTCCGTGGAGATGTGTAACAAAGCCTCATTCCTGAGCATAGATACATGGCGCAATTCATTGAGTCATGTATTTATGCTCAAATCTATCGTCTATGCTGAAATCTACCGTCATTGGTATAAGTTACAACTCTGAAGAGTGAAAACAGCCGGTTTCCCTCTATAATTTTGTTTGTTTTCCTGTGTCGATCAAAATTACAGGCACAAACCTGACGCCGCAGCAAAAGTCCGGTACCGGGAATAAACCTGCGACGCGGTGGCGCCGCAGCAAAAGATCAGTATACTGGGCACAAACATAACGCCGCAAAAGATCTGCATACCGGGAACAAAACCTGACAGCGCAGCAAAAGTCCGGTACCAGGCACAAACCTGACGCGGTGACGCCGCAGCAAATGATCGGTATTCTGGGCACAAACATAACGCCGCAACAAAAGATCTGCATACCGGGAACAAACCTGACGCCGCAGCAAAAGATCGGTATACTGAGCACAAACATAAAGCCGTAACAAAAGATCTGCATACCGGGAACAAACCTGACGCCGCAGCAAAAGATCGGTATATACTGGGCACAAACATAAAGCCGTAACAAAAGATCTGCATACCGGGAACAAACCTGACGCCGAAGCAAAAGATCGGTTTATACTGAGCACAAACATAAAGCCGTAACAAAAGATCTGCATACCGGGAACAAACCTGACGCCGAAGCAAAAGATCGGTTTATACTGAGCACAAACATAAAGCCGTAACAAAAGATCTGCATACCGGGAACAAACCATGATGGCGGCGCAGCAAAAGATCGGTTCCGAGCACAAGCCTGACGCGCAGCAAAATGGTACCGGGTAAAAGCCGAAAATACCGCAAATTGTGGCCCTCATGTTGTCATTTAAAAGTGCCCATGCTTACCTTGACCCCTGGATTCGGTTTTGGCAAATCTGAGCAAAATCCATGGGTGTTTGATCTTCCACATTCTTGTCGCAGTAGCATGAGATGGTTAATGTTTGCAAAACAATAACGAACGGAATAATGAAGCGAATATACAATAATATTATTAAAAACAAGAGTACAATATTAGTACAATGATATACAATAATGTGTTGGCAATGGTTTTTGTTTATTTTAAGGGGTTACAAGTTCACCCGCGTCCGACTAGCGACGCCCATCATGAAAGAAGAATCATATTGTTTCGGCAAGAAATTCCTTCAAGATCTATGGAGGATTTCCCGACAGAGTGCGTGAAACCGACAGAGAGTCTGTCTGATTGGATTCTGCAGGAGACGGAGATATTGCGTCTGACTGGCTTAAGCAGGTATAAGAACTGAGCTTTCGACGGGAAATTCAATTTGGCGAGATTTAAAATGGCAACCTGTCGCCGCCAATCGTTGGCACATCAATTATTTTGAGAGTCAATTCCTTTGTTTGAAGCACTTAACATTTCTATATGGCCCTCTTGATTATGTTTTAGACTTTTTAAGGATATAGGCCTGCATAAGGTGAATTAAGGAGCACTGTGCACATACGTATCGTATCTGCGCCTGCAACGCGTGACTCCTTTTGAAGGTTCGGCATAAACATGGGGAACAAACTGAAAGAGGAAAACAGGATTAGAAAACCAAGTAAAATTGAAACCAAGGCAATGCTGCCGCTATCAATAAAAAAGCCTAACGGAACACTGTTCCACAAAACCCATTTCGCAACCGTTTCAACCTATTCCTAAGGCAAAATATCTTTCACTTGAGTCATATTAGTCGATGGGAAATTTCACGTCAATGTTGCGGGAAATTTGCACAGTAGGTATACGGAGCCATTCTGAATACCCGGGCCATTGGAGATTTTTTCAGACTTTTGAAGCACGGCGGGGCAATACTCAGACATTCAAAATAGGCGGGCCATAGGAGATTTTTGTCAGACTTTTGAAGCACGGGGAAATGTTATTCCCCATCTAGTAAGTGCTGCTAAATGCATTCCTTCATGTAATGTGTTTTGCGGCGCATGCGAAATGGGGAATCACATTGCCCCGTGCTTCAAAAGTCTGAAAAAATCGCCTATGGCCCGCCTATTCAGAATGGCTCCGTATAATTCCCCATTTCGCATGCACCGCAAAACACATTACATGAAGGAATGCAATTAACGGCGCTTACTAGATGGGTAATAACGTTGCCCCGCGTGCTTCAAAAGTCTGACAAAAATTTCCTATGGCCCGGCTATTCAGAATGGCTCAGTACGTTTTCGGAAAATGCACATTTGCGCAATAATGCAAAAAAAATAATGCACAACAATGCAATTATTCACAACAATGCAAATTTGCAGAATAATGTGTTTATACTCAAGGCAAAATATCTTCGACTCCAGTCCTATTTGTCGATGGGAAATTTTCTGTCAATGTGCAGCAAATTTTCACAACACTGCATAGTGCCTTGAAAACAAATTATTTTGCTCGGTCGCAAGGAATTAGATAAGTTTTCCGCAGCTATCATGTGCCCTTAAGGGTCAGGAACTATAGTTTTGTGGCTACTTATGGTCAGAGTTGCAGGATGGAAAATGTTTCAGAACAGATCATGGCTTGAATGTGCCAGTGTACCCAATAGAGCTATTGGCCGGCCACTTATTCCATTTGCAGCCACATATTCCTCGAACAGGTATTTCTGCAGGTATTTCTACGACAATCAGGTTGGTTAAAGCCTGATTGTCGTAGGTGCGTAGAGTTGGTATGCACCTGCAAAGACCTCAGCATACCAACTCGTAAATTGCTGCTACACGGGCCATTAACATTTTTAATTGGTAGCGAATTGCATCCAATAGTGTCATTAATGATAGGGTGCAGCCGAAATTAATTCACGGTTGGCCCACCGCTGTGGCGAGCTGTTGATCAGTGTGCTGCTTTTTTTCTTTTTCTACAGGGTCTATCAAAAGGTCCTGAGACGACCCCAGCAAAATGTCTCAAAATCTATACGGCGAAATGTTCTGCTTGAATAAAATGTGTGGGTGAAATGCAAAGACGTTCCAGACAACGCAGTCGCGGGTGCAGCATCAAGACCGGAGGAAGACAGCGCATAAACAGCCGCACAAAAGTGCTCATGATCCCGACTTGACGTCGGACTTTGGAATTACCCTGTATGCTTCCTCGCATGGGAAATCGGAGGAGAGCTCATCGTCCAGGCTCAGTCCTACCCTCATTATGCGTTAGAATGTCGCAGGTAACACGCCTCTATTGGAATACTCGTACGGTGGTCATAATGCTTTCCGTAACACCAGAAAGGTAGATTTATTGACACTCAATTTCAATTTTAATTTACCACAAAAAACGATAATTGAAATTTTAACAGGGGGACACAAATTTGATGAGAAAAGAACCAAGAACATTTTTGTTCCGCAAAAATGCTGGAATTTTGCTCGAAGCATTCGGGATGGCTGGCTCTTTGGTGGACTTGCTGCATATGGCATTCTGCTGGAACCTATAGGCCAATGCATACCTTCTTTGTGATATTTCCTTCCCAAGGTAACCGTTTTGGAATTCGAAATTAAGAAGGGGATAAGCAAGCAGCATATGACATAACAGGTGGACATCCCTCTTCCTTAACGAGGCTATTTGCTCAGACACAGGCCGACCCTGTCTAAATTTCGCTCCATTCTGTTACCGTAGTCTCGGTCTTTCAAATGCTTTCCTGCTCAGAGACACATATATCACACCCTGTCCCAGTTCCACATTGTTGTTAATTGCCCTTTTTATATTTTCCGGTATTAATTGCCATCGAATAATTCCGAGCAGAAATCTTCTTTGCAACCAACCCTGTAATTACGGCACCTCAAACAACAAGTGTCCCATGCGATGAATGAAGGAAAGGTGTTACTCGCGCCATTTGAATCATTTCATTGTGAAATTCCACGCAAATATTTTTTTCAACGATAAACTCGCACAGAACTGAAATGCAGCCTACACTCTTCTTTTCGGTTAGGGACAGCTTGTCACCCCGCCAGGAGATTGGCAATTTCACAGTGTATGTAACGCACACATTTTTCTAATCCTCCATTACATACTCGAATTCTTTTTCAACACATGCAACACAATTCAGTTTCCTAATCATCCGTTACGCCAACTTTTTGCAACATTGCAACGCACATCATTTTTCGTATTCTCCGAAACCCCGAACTGTTTTGCAACGTCTGCAAAATGCATTATTTTTCTGATTCTACGTTGCTCCTAACTTTTTTAAAACATATGCAACACACATTTTCGGTTTCTCCGTTGCGCCTAACTTTTTTAAAACACATGTAACACACTTTATTTTCTGTTTCTCCGTTGCGCCAATCTTTTTTAAACTGACACACTTCAGTTTTCTGTTTCTCCGTTGCTTGCACCCTAACTTTTTTAACAGATACAATAACACACATCATTTTTCCGATTCTCCGTTGCCCCCAACTTTTTCACAACATATTCAACACACATCATTTTTCTGATTCTCCGTTGCGCCTAACTTTTTCACAACATATGCAACACACATCATTTTTTCCATTACGCCTAACTTTTTCACAACGTATGCAACACACATCAATTTTTCTCCATTACGCCTAACGTTTTCACAACATATGCAACACACATCAATTTTTCTCCATTACGCCTAACTTTTTCACAACGTATGCAACACACATCAATTTTTCTCCATTACGCCTAACTTTTTCACAACATATGCAACACACATCATTTTTCTGATTCTCCGTTGCGCCTAACTTTTTCACAACACATGCAACACACATCATTTTTCTGATTCTCCGTTGCGCCTAACTTTTTCACAACACATGCAACACACATCATTTTTCTGATTCTCCGTTGCGCCTAACTTTTTCACAACACATGCAAACGCATCATTTTTCTGATTCTCCTTGCGCCTATCTTTTTCACAACGTATGCAACACACATCAATTTTCTCCATTACGCCTAACTTTTTCAAAGGATATGCAACACACATCATTTTCCATTACGCCTAACTTTTTCACAACGTATGCAACACACATCATTTTTCTGATTCTCCGTTGCGCCTAACTTTTTCACAACGTATGCAACACACATCATTTTTCTGATTCTCCGTTGCGCCTAACTTTTTTACAACACATGCAACACACATCATTTTTCTGATTCTCCGTTGCGCCTAACTTTTTCACAACGCATGCAACACACATCATTTTCTAATTCTCCGTTGCGCCTAACTTTTTCACAACACATACAACACACATCATTTTTCTGATTCTCCGTTGCGCCTAACTTTTTCACAACACATGCAACACACATCATTTTTCTGATTCTCCGTTGCGCCTAACTTTTTCAAACATATGCAACACACATCATTTTCTGATTCTCCGTTGCGCCTAACTTTTTCACAACACATGTAACACACATCATTTTTCTGATTTTCCGTTGCGCCTAACTCTTTCACAACATATGCAACACACATCATTTTTCTGATTCTCCGTTTCGCACAACTTTTTTCAACATGAGAAACACATGTCATTCTTCTGATTCTGCCGCAAATTCCTCATTTTACCAACTTCTGGAGCAATTCCAATCAGCAATCAAAATTTCCAAATCATGAATTTAGCAGGGCTTTCCAAGCGGCGAGAACTTTTGAGAGAAGCCTGCATTGAATCTTCTGCGTGTCTACCCACGGATCGCGGTTTCCGAATAGTTGCAAACCAGACGAAATAAAACAATTTTTCGGAATTGGATTTCTTCGTTTTAATTTCGATTTTAATTATCCAGCTTGCTAAGCAAACAACCGAAAGTTTGCGAAATCGGAAAGTTTTAATTTTCTCCGCCTTCTGCATGATTAGGGTTTAAGATGATGGATTGATGAAGAAGATTGGACTCGGTGAGATGGTCCAATTCGTTTATTGACTTTAATATTCAAGGCGATTCTGTGCAAACATTATAGCAGTGTCTTCTGCTTTCCGACCCCGGTGTCGGTTGCCCTGCTATGGCGGGATTTGAAAAATGAAGAATATGCGAGGTTTTCTTGTTGATCGAAACTAGCAGAAACGCTGCTATTTTTAAAGCATACTACATATCAAATGTCTTCGAACACATGAGTTCATAATTAACTCATGGCACCATTTAGAATCAATGGCAGCTTGCGCCGCAAAACATCATGTCACTCACGTGAGGTGTGAAGTTGCACCAGCCGAATGAAATCGCGACATTTTTTAAGCACACCAAAGGCACTCAGCCAAAGGACAACAATTCCTTTCGAGAACAAAAGCGCCGGGCTCCATTGTGAAAGGGTACATTCCAGAATGGCGAAATAAGTCCGAACTTTTTTATTTCTTTTTTCAATGGTTTACATCAACAACGGTCAACTCATGATGCACATCATTCGACAATCAAATGTCATTTCATTTTATGATTTTTTTGTTTGATTTTTTTCTTTGTATGATTTTTGTCATATGAATTGTTTCGATTTTTCAAAAAAGTTCAATCCATTCATCAAATCGGATTTTCCATTTCTTCAGAATCACGACGCCAGAATCACGTTTTGAAAGAGTCGCTGTGGGGTATATTCTTGTATAACAGCAAGCATTGTATAACGCCAGCAGCGCATACCTCGTGGCTTGCACCGGTTCCCATCAGAACACCGAAGTTAAGCAACGTTGGGCCTGGATGATGCTTGGATGGGAGACCACCCTTGTACCCCAGTTTGTGCTGCTGGAAGGGGGCTTAGTGGCCAAGTCCCTCGTCTCCTTCGGATGAGACGTTAAGCAGGAGGTCCCGTGTGCAGCATCACCCTGTGCACGTTAAAGAACACCTAGCTCCAAGTCCAAGATAGTGGCTTGGCAGGTTACACAACAGAGAAGCCACATCTCACAAGTCACACATCACTGCTCTGCAGAGCATACTCTTCCGGGAACCCTGCGGGTTGGCGTGTATACGCCGTAAAACTGGTCCGAGTCGTTTCAGTTGAATGCAGAGCAGAAATGGGCTACGATTATGGGGCATAGTTCTCCTTGCAGCCCATGGTGTGTGCAACAAGGTAAATGGTCGGACCACCAGCCGAATGGCTATCAGTCCATATGACTCCACGATGATGATGAGATGAACGTGGTGCCGAAAATTGCTGCGTTTAAAAACAATGATTTCTTGGTCGAAAATAAGAGCCGCTAATTTTGAAGGCCTTTTCGAACTTCGCTCAAAACAAAATAAACAATCCATGAATGATCGAATCCCAAAATGTTGTGACCAAAGATCTCCAATTCATTGCTAAAGCTGGTGTCATCAGTTGGCCAGACACATGCCGAGATCACAGCAATAACCTTGCCTTCGATGTCAATCTACAAAACGTTTGCGTGGTGCAATCATCACCAAACGCCGGAGAAAAAGCATTTAAAATTAATTACTGCTGATCAAGAATGTCATTGCGCGTTTATTTACAAGAGTTGTTTAACGTTTGACAAGCCAGCAATTATTACAGCAGGCCTTTCGTTTACAACATGCTTATTCCACGCAAAAGGATGACATGCAGATGTTTGCAGGAATGAAAACGGCCGAGTGAGGAATTAATTTTGATGGTGGTAATCAAACAAGACCTCGTTATCCATCCAACCACCATCAAACAAACTTCTGCCTCATCTTCTGTTCATGGTCCCATCGTGGTCATGCGAAGGAGAAAGTTAAACCGGCTAAAAAAGAAGAGCAAATACGGAGACAGGTGATGTGTCGGACACCGCCCACTTGCATGATGCGTGTGCATTTGAACATCGCAGCTTCCAACGCTCTCTCTGCTCTCACGAAGTCCATTCACGTGACTAACGTCGGAAGATCTGGTCTGGGTAAGTTGCGGGTAAAAGCGCTGCCATGTATTTCTCCATCTGAATTTGCATTTTACCCGCAATTCCGGGTAAAACTTGGACCACATTCTCCACCGTAAAACAGTTCAGGCAGACATGGTGAGCCACAGATGACCAGAGGAAGATAGTTTGCAATGTGGTAGGGGTACACTGGCGGAGGAATTAATGTACTCATTTTTTCAAAAATCGCGACTGTTCTGATTTTATCAGAAACTCCATGCTGCAGAAATTAGAGATCCATACCGAGGTCAAAATCTGGCAATGGCAGCTCCAGAAAGCCCTGTTGAAATCCGCGCTTTAATTTCTACCCCGCCTGCATGAGAGAAACAGAAAGAAAAACATTCGGAGGCAAACAGTTCATGGAAAAAAATGTGTATGAACATTAATTCCGAGCTACATACTCGTATCTCCATCTCACTCAGAGCAAAATTCCCCTTCAACAAAAAAAGTCCAAAATCAAAAAAGTCCAAAAGTTTTCGTCCAAAGCATCTGGTTATTTTATGTCAAGTGGCATGTGTCTCACCATTCATTCCCATGCAACTCCGTCAAGATGACCTATAATACGGGCGTCAAAAGCATGTTCTCAAAATCCTTCAGCCCCCGCGAGGGCAGTGTAGTCCGAGACAAGATAGCCAGAAGGCATCAAAGAAACACTTCTCGGCATGGCGACGAAAACTCTGCAAGATTTGAAACAAGCTTGGGAGCTGACTTCGGGTCCAGTTCCCAGTTGTACAAAGACTGCGACTTTCAGCGTGATTCCGTGTTTGCACGCACAGATATGAACTGATGGCAGTGCCCGCAGTAACTTCAAAATCTTGAAATAAGGCATCTGAAACCTGAATTTCAAGTCTGAAACCTGAATTTCAAGTCACCTTCAGCCACAAATTTGTGGCGCAGTTGCCTGAAACGCACAGACCAAGACAGCACAGCAGAGAGATCCCGGTCTGGAATCTCGGTTCCGGCGAAGTTTTTCCAAGTAGATCCCGCAGTTTAGAAGCTTTGCCCACATAATGGTGTCGGTGATGGTTGTCGAAACTTTCTTTGTGCTTGGACCCACCTGTGACAACGGTGAGGTGAAAAATTCCTTGCGATTCTTCCATGTCACTGCTTCCAGTTGAGTCAAAAAGTATTTCCCACACTGCCATCAAATTGGCACACGAAATAAGGAACCACTTCGTTTTACATGCGCTTCACACTGGAGCCTCATGAAAGAAATGGTGTCCGATTATGGACCACTTCTCGCATTGTATCATTCGAAGTGTCAAAAATTCCAGGTAATTTCTGCTGCCTTGCTTTTCGTATAGTGTTCCCGCAGGAAACACTTCGTTACTGTTCGCGATAAAAGTTTTGTTAAGGAGTTTTAATTGGTTTTCCCGATCGGCAAGGTTTTCATCACTCCAGGAACTCCTTCCTTTTGTCTATCAAATATTTATTGGCACCCTGACGTGTGCCGGACAATTCCAATTACAAAACAATGCAGGCAATGCCTGTAGGCATACAGAGTCCCCACAAAGAGCAATGATATTGGCCTCTGGCCTGGGATGAACGAAAAGGAAAAGCATGAACAAAAAACAAAAAACCTCCAGGACCGAACAACTCCTGAGAACCGCAGTGGCGCCGCCATGCTGGGCTGCGTCATATTGCGTGCAAGCCACGGCGCAACTGCTTCAACTGCCAACAGGAGTTGAAAAACAATGACCGTTGATAAATGGGTTGTGGTGGTTTGGCCAAAATCAAAGGTTTTGTTCTTCCTCTGCGTGAGCAAAGGTATGCGGGCTGCATCGCCAGGTGCATATATGATACTCGTACATGTGTTGATATAGGCTCATGCATCCGACTTAAACAAAGAAATTGTTTCCCAAGAATGAAACTTTGGCATATTTGCCGGCATATCAACAATCTTTAATTTTGAGATTGCTGTTTTATTAACTCTAAAATTCCTTTGCTATCATTTCATTCAAAATTTCATTGTGATGCTGAAATTCAAGTAGGTGCAAGTTGCGTGCAAAACGCCTTCTTGTACTGAATTGCAAATCATGGAAACATGCATTTCATTACCATCGTAATCCCACATCCTGGGTCGAAAATCAATTGGTTACTGATGCATAAATTTAAGATGACCCAAAAATCTACTGACAAAAACAAATGTGCAAATTCTCAAAGTTTGCAGTACAGTACACATATACCTCGCAAAAGAACAAGGCCAATATTTGGGAGAAAAATATTGGTGCTTGCCAAGGGGGTCATTATCAGCTATCAGTTGACAATGTTCGACACAAGCATGGATCTGCAGCGAGGTCGGGAAACCTTGTTCAGGAGAGCATGACACGAAATAGTGAGATTCAACCTTGGGGAATCAGCGACCGTTGATAATTTGCACTGCGGCGATGGGTAGCTGATTGTGACGACCGGTGCGCAAGATTTTTCGTCCTGACAAAACGTGACATGTTACTTCGGAGTGCTCCCATACCGCATGTCCTTCCTTAATTGTAGAGGCGGTCCACGAAAAGGTCGTGGATGATTTTCGCCAGGATAAAAAGAAAATGGCGAAAAGTGATTCGCGAAAAGGCAAACACCACCTATAATGACGGGAGCAAATTCCGCAGTCTTCCGTTTCCCCTGCAATTAGTTTCAGCAGGTCGCAAATTTGCAAAAGAAAAAACGTGGTTTGGTGGGTTTCCGGCAATTTTTAAGCGTCGGCACGAACGCTCTCGGCGAAAAAACAACTGCGCACAGCAGGTGTGGATGGTGGTTCACGTTGACTGCTGAGCACATGGATTCCACCCATGGGATATTGGACTTGCCGAAATAACCCAGGCCAATTGTGTCAGCGGCGTTCCAATTGTGTGTCACCGTTTGCAGCTTGTTTTGCTCAGATTGACAGCCGCCAACATTTTAATTTTGCCCCCAACCTGAATCATATCCACGGAAATGTGTCCCGTGACAACTACAACCAATTTCCGCCCTGTACATTCCCAGACCAGAAACAGTCTGGCGCAGTCACTCATCGTCGAAAAATGGCATCTATCGACTTCGCGATTTGGCAACTATTACTTTTATATTGCCAAGCAGTAAATTAACGAGTGAGAGAGAGGTGTTTTGACATAAGGCATGCGATAGAAATCGTAAAAATTGTCACGCCTGCCGTCAACTATTGCACGCCATTACAAAAATTCAATTTTCCAGGCGAGCCTTCGTAGAAATAAAAGTTCTCACACAACGTAGAGTGGCATGTGGGTATTTCACACAGGATTGGATAAACATGGATTTCACACGTGGTATTCGAAGTTCACCACCTTTTTGGCAAAATGATTTCGAAGAAGGCGGCGATCGCTGAAATTGGCATCCCAAATGTGAAATCATGCCAACCTTTCCGGAAGTGGGTATACTGGAAAAAAATTGGTGGCAGAAGAAGACTACACCAGAAAGTAGCAGTTTGTCACTATTTTAGTGAAAAGAAATGCATTGAATGGAATGGTGTGCAATGCCACTAAAACTGCGACTACTCATAGTGTAGTCATCCTTTCTCACTACTAGTGGCAATTTGCCACAAATTTCTTTGCAGTGTATAGTCTATATTTGGTGTGTTTCATGAGAAGAATATGTTCCAAAAAGGGATGCAAAATGGATTTGGGTTCATCATCGCAAAATCTCATCTTGTGAACGCGGATTGAATGGGGCAGCACGAAAAAAATATTGAAACAAACAGTCCAAGGCAAAGGGGAAAAATCCTATGTTGCTATTTATAAGGGTTTTATAGGGGTTTTAATCATGATTAAGCAATCATTTTTACGAAACTGCGAGGAGTGCTCATCATTTCTATCATCGTCATCATTTTGGCCAAATTGCAGAGGGTTGGCCCAACCCTCTGGGTTGGCTGCAAACCCAGGTTACGACAATGCCGTATGGGAGGTTCTATACAGCCTCTCCGACAAGTATATCGGTATATGTTCACACAGAAGTAGGCATAAGGACCACTTTGAAGGTCGACTTTCAGCCACAGTTCTGGACTCATTCAGCAAAATCTTCGAAATCATTTTTTTTTTTGGAAAACAAGTGTCATATCCATGCACGCCCCCTGTCGGGAAATTTTCCTACAAAAGTTTTTTCGTCCAAAAATTTGCGACTATCGGGCCAAAATGCAGGAATGCATGGTACACCGTAGGCAAACACATTATCATGTCAAGTTTCAGCACACAAAAGGTGGCGAGCAGCCACGCATCCGTCATACGGTTTGATTGTCGATCGAAGGGTTTTCTTTGAATTCCAAATCGTATTTCGAGAGAAACCTGATTGATTTCCAGCATGGAGACGCCGTTCAGAGAATGCTATACGGAAGCATCAGAGAATGCACATATACACATCCATTCAGAATTACCGGACCACAGGAGATTTTTGTCAGACTTTTGAAGCACGGGGCAATGTTATTCCCTATCTATAGTAAGCGCCGTTAAATGCATTCCCTCGTGTAATGTGTTTTGCGGCGCATGTTAAATGGGGAATTACATTGCCCCGTGCTTTCAAAAGTCTGAAAAACTCTCCTATATGGCCCGGCTATTCTGAATAGCTCCGTACATATTTGATTATGATATGACGTTCAACTTGATTGTTGATATTTATGAAATAATAATAAAAATAAAAAAAAATAATATATGGAAGGATCATAAGCTCATTCAACTTGGCAGGAAAACTCTTACCAATAAGCCTTCGTCTCACTTTCGAAAATGAATTTTGTGCCGAAGTTTGCTTATCCATGGCACTTTTTCTTCAACACCCCATGCACCAGAAAACTCCTCCGAACCGTGCTTCAAAACCCGTGGAGAAACATGGAACGAACGAAGTCAGATCCAAAAAGACATGGGCATAATAAATTATCGGATAAAAACACAATCCTTCTTGTGTGCTATATGTAGGTACAGTGTATAAATCATTACTTTTCAAAAATTGCATCAAAATTTGCAAAAAAATCCGCAATATGAAGCTGATGCCAACACGGTCGCCAACAAAGCAAATCGAATTGCAAGTTTTCAACAAAACCAATGTTGCAGATACTGAGAAAGTGAGTGGTTGGAATTCTGGTGGTAAGGTATTTGCGATAACGGGGCTATTCTAACAATGTTTGTTTTTTACACTGTACCTAAAGGTCTGCGCTTTATTCCACGAAACTCAGTGGTATCCTGACCACGTTGTTGATCGTGGCTTCAACATTACATGAAACGTGTTGCGTTAACAATAAAAAATGTTGAAAATACATGTGGATATACTTTTTTTAAGTTTTGCTATCAAGGGTCCAGACCAGAGAACCACCCGCAGTCGCCACCCGTAACATTCGTCCGGGTGGGCAGGCCCACACACGGGGAGCCACACGTTCGGAGCCAAAGGCCTCCCTGTCTTCGTTCACCTGGTCTTAACTTCAATGCCGATCCTATATAACACTAATTCCCCGTGGCTATGCATAGTCCGCACGCAGTCCCCCCCGTCGGAGTTATAAGCCTCCCCCCATCAGAGTTACAAGAGTTAACGACGATAACCCATTCATTCACTGCATCAGCGGT
>JASGXE010011728.1:0-11603 GCA_030068105.1 Sinentomon sp. SZTP_YWyxl
TAGGTTTGGATAGGTTAGGTTAGGTTAGGGAGAGAGTTTATGTGGTCCAAAAGACACCTCATCCACGTTCACGGTGATGATGTCATTTGCCCCTAAAGCACATGCAACGCACTGTGACTTATGGTTGACGCATCGGTTATTCATTGATGACGTCATTATTACGTCATTCTGACGTCATTGTGACGTCATAAAAGGGGCGGGGCCAGAAATGCTGGCTTCTGATTGGTCAACCCCATCGAGCACATAAACTCTCTCATTGATGTAAATTAGGAACAAAAGTGGGCCCAACACACTGCCCTGCGGGACACCAGAGGAAACGATCGACTCAGTGGAAGTGGCTGATTGCACTGACACCATTTGGGTCCTTGACTCTAAAAAACTGGCTAAGAGACTTAGGACAATTGGAGGGAAGCCAAGGTCCTGGACTTTGGCAAGGAGTTGGTCGTGGGGGACAAGATCGAACGCCTTGGTGAAGTCAAGGAAAACTGCATGAGAGGAGTGGCCCATATCCAGATTCCTACCTATTTCATCAACAAGTAAAAGGACCTGAGACTCACATGACATATTCTCACGAAATCCAAACTGGTGCGGGTGAAGAATTTTGTTGTCTGACAAGTATTTCCTGATGTAGGTAGCCAATATTTGTTCGAAGATTTTGGAGCAAATACAAGTAAGGGAAATCGGACGGTAACTCTCTGGTCTGTTCAATGGCAAGCCTTTTTTCAAAATTGGAACCACCAAGGCTTTTTTCCAGTCATGTGGCAGCTCACCAAGTCGCATGATTTGTGAGAAGAAGGCCGCAAGAGTGACACTCATTGCGGGGGCAAGTTCTTTGAATAAGCGGCCCGGCAAGCCATCCGGACCCATGGCCTTCTTGGGATTGATATTGTTTAGAAGCTTTTTGACACCTCCGGGTGAGATTTTGGGCAGGGAAATAGGAGAAGTTTGAGGGGGAAGGAGGAAGGCACGTTTGGGAGAGAAAACGCTTGAAAAATAAATTGGCAATCTCACAAGGGTCAATCGCCATCGTCCCAGTGGGAGTGGTCATGGCTGGGACACTATTAGACTGCTTCAGCGATTTTAAATATTGCCAAAACTTCCTACAATGCTTGTCTTCAAGGGTATCACTGATGAATGTGGTCATAAGTTCTGAGTTAAGATCTGCGCATTCAGTTCGCAGCTGGCAATAGTTGTTCCGATCAGAGTTGGACCCAGTGCGTCTGAATTTGGCATGAGCTCGCCGTTTTGTTTGGAGTAACTTGTTCAACTTGTGGTTTACCCAGGGAAATTTGGGATTTACTTTAACCCTTCTTGCAGGCAGTGCTTCATAAAAAGACCTAAAGGTGTCCCTAATTGTTAACCAGGTGTCATTAATGGGCCTGCGTTTTATTGATTTTTCGGTCAATAATGGGTTTGTGAGTAAAAATGCATTCAAATTTGTCCAGTTGACTGCAGAATAATTTACAAATACCTTTGCGATCTTTTTGTTGTTTCTGTTGGGCTTGTTGATCAATGTAAGTACCACAGCTTCGTGATCGGCAATGCCAGGAGTAACATCAACTGAAACTCCCGACCACTGAAAAGTGACCATCGCAATGTCGAGGAGGGATTTAGAAGTCGGAGTTATACGTGTGGGTTTGTCTACCATATTTGATGAAAACCAAAAGTATTTAGAATATTCTCCAAGCATTTATCATTGTTATTTAGGGGTGCAGTCGGGACTAGTGGTGCGGGTTTCAGACTAAAGGCAAACAAATTTGGGCAATTTACGTCTCCACACACAAGAATTTTATGGCCAAGAGACACATGTGCTCTTATTGAGTCGTAGAGGTCGAGAAGGATTTGGTCATTGGAGGGTAAATTCGGGGGCAAGTACACAGCGGCTAGAAAAACTTGATAGTGTTTGCCAAGGTCCATGGAACACCACACAATTTCTAACGAGCTATCCTCGCGTAAAAACGACTCTGCAGGGAGGCACTGAAGGGATTCATGAACGGACACCAAGACCCCTCCACCGCGGCGCATTCCGCGCCTGTCACACCTAAAAACCTGAAAATCATTTGGAAAGACCTCGGAACTGCAAACATCGGGCCTCAACCATGTCTCCGTCAGAACTACGATTCTGATTTTCTGGGAATTCACAAATGATAAGAGGTCGACACGCTTTTTTATACACAAAATGGATTGGCAATTGATAATAGCACATTTAAAACGAGTAAGTGAAACCATCCTGGAAATTTTTTTCTGTTGATTGGTAGAGCCTAACCTAGATGGTATCCCTGCCCCAACCATCGCAACTGAGGGAGCGCAACTGGTCATCCCGATCCTGCTGCTGGATTGCACTACAGGAGCGGGAGGACGAGCTGTAGCCGCAGTTGGGATGGGTGGAGGAAGGTAGCCCCAAGGGAACGTCAACAGAAAAAGGTTTGGAAATGCTGTTAACGGGGGACATATTAAAGTTCGTGCGAAAAAAGCTTTGAGTAGTTGTGGCGAATCTGGGTGGCATCCCTGCCCCAACCATCGCAACTGAGGGAGCGCAACTGTCCATCCCGATCCTGCTGCTGGATTGCACTACAGGAGCGGGAGGACGAGCTGCCGCAGTTGGGATGGGTGAGGAAGGTAGCCCCAAGGGAACATCAACTGAAAAAGGAATGGAAATGCTGTTAACCGAGGACGTATTAAAGTTCGTGAGAAAAAAGCTTTTAGTAGTTGTGGCGAATTTGGATGGCATCCCTCCCCCAACCATCGCAACTGAGGGAACGTAACTGGTCATCCCGATTCTGCTGCTGGATTGCACTGCAGGAGCGGGAGGACGAGCTGTGGCCGCAGTTGGGATGGGTGAGGAAGGTAGCCCCAAGGGAACATCAACAGAAACAGGTATGGAAATGCTGTTAACCGAGGACGTATTAAAGTTAGTGGGAAAAAAGCTTTGAGTAGGTGTGATGTGAGGTTGAAAAGCTGCCGAGGTTCAATTCAAAACTTGACTCAGATTTGGATTCCACGCGGCGGAGATCAGGATTATTTTGTTCGCACAGGACTTGGGGTTGCAGTTCCGAATCCTCAGTGCAGGAGCACTTGGGTGCCCAAGAAGGCGAACGTGATGCTGATGATCACGTTCGCCTCCTTGTCACGTGTGGTTTTCTTTCGCTCTTTCTTCTTCCCTCAATGTCCATCGCTTGTTAACGACAGCTAGCGTCTGCCCATTGGTTGTTGTCAACCCACTGCTTGCTGTCAACTTGTTCATTCAAAAATACGTCCGCGAAATTGATTGCCAAACACATGGTGATTCGGACTTGCAGCCAATCAATTGGGAAACACGTTCAAAGGCAGTTGTCAGCAAGTGGGATGCATGGGTCCAAAGCTCATGGTTGAGTGTTTTTGGTTTCCGACTGCCGTCAAGTTGGTCGTGAATGCAGATTGTTTCTTGATTGTCAATTTTCAGTGAATCTTGAACTCCTCCCATTTCTTGTCGCTCACGATTTTCGAGCCGTGGTGGGCAGCGAATAAATTACAGGTTACGCGAAGTTGGAGAAAGGATGTCGTACGCACTACGCAGGAAATGCAAGAAGCAAGTGTACGTTTCTCCATTCCGCAGGTTCTTCTTCGCAGGTTGCATTGCATGACACACGCAATCGCGCACTTGCATCGGAAAAGCAATTTTGGTATGGGGGAGCAATGAAGAAAGTGCCACAAGCGGTTGTCATCTCGGATCAGTCGAATCTCATAACAAGACTCAGCAAGTCTGGAATTTTTGGTGGAAAAATACCCATATGCTGCGATTTCCATGCTTGGGAAACCTGCCAACAAGTGGATTGCGCACGCCTTTCATGACTGGCAATTTTCCATTGAAGAAATTGAGCACAACCTTTGCAGGTTTAAAACATCATCGCAAGTTTCAGCTGAGAGCGCGACATTTTTGCCTGCGTTTTAAAAAAATTGATCAGGCAGCCAAAGTTGAAGGGTCCTCACGTATTTGGCATTTTTGGCTTTCAGCGAGTAAAAGTACACGCACTGAAATCGAGACTCAAGATCCAACGTTTTGCCAAAGGTTTTTGAAACACTCGTATTTTAGCCCAATTGCAGCAGTTCAACATGCTTCCCTCAGCGTTGTTCAATCCTAAAACACATGGTGTCCCCAAGATTTTGAAATTGAAGTTCACTGTTTTTTTTTCAGGTTTTCCACATTTGGAAAGCCTGGTTTTCCAAAAAGGTTTTCAGGTTGCCTTTTTAAAATGAATATTTTTGAACTAAATCAACCCTGCAGCATCACAGGGAGTTGATCTCGCAGAGAAAGGTCAAATTTGGATGAATTTTATTCCGTGTTTCGTCGTTTTTAGCAAGAATTCCTTGTGTTTTTCAGGTTTTCCAAAGAATTTTGAATTCCCTGTGTTTTCCAGGTGTGGGAACACCGGGCATACTTTTTTTTTTATTTCTTGGGCTATTCTAAAGTTCTAACAATGCTTTTCAAAATGTTCCGCGAAAACAACGAATAAAAAAATTTCCCTCTGATGACATTACCTGAAAGGTCCAAATGCTCGAGTCCTAAGCATCTCGAGACAATTTCTCTGACACTTTCGTTTGTGATGAGATGGCAACCTCGAAGATCAAGTCTTCTCAATTCTGGGCATCTCTTGGCGACCACCCTCAAACCTTTGTCAGTCAACCTGGCGCAACCGCTAAGGTTCACTCGAAGCGCAGAAGCACAGAACTCGGCCTGAGGGTGATTTGATTTTGGGGCGCACTTATTGCGAACGAGCCCCCTAAAGATGGCTTTGAGGGCTTGGTCAACGTTGGTGCTTTCGCCTGTGATCTTGATGCTTTCCCACAAGCACGGTTTTCTTGCAATGTCACGCCACTTTCGGCACACCCTGGCACTCAAACACAGCTGGTTGGTCGAAAGATAGGAGAAGATTTTCACCATGATGTCGCTTGGTAGCCTGTCGAAATGCGAGTTAGATGTTCCTCCCCGTTGCTGATACAACCTGGAGTTCATTGGAATTTGGACTGGGAGAGGTCCTCCTGTGAGGGTGACATCCCTAAAATCGTGGCTGTAACACCTTGCTGACACAGATGTCATGTCTGAACTGGAAGCCGATGATCCAATCAGTCCACTGAAATCGGTTCCACTGCGTCCACTGTCACTGCCACTTCGGCTCACGCTCCCGCTCCCGCTGATTGATCCACCTCGGCCGATGCTGATGTCCGGAGAGGCCGAACTCCACGATTTCCCCGAGTTCACCGACGTGGTCGGGCTGAGGTGGTGAGATTTAACCTGGGGCGACTTGCCACCCCTTGTCACCAGAGTGTGGTAGCCGAGGTCGCTTGACTTCAGCGTCAACGCAGCAGCTTCCCCGATTTTGTCCAGTTCAGAAGGAGCAATGGACTTGAGTGGTATGCAGTTCCAATCCCTGCAGCGGGGCTGGAGTTTGCTCTCCAGCTGGTTGGAGGTCGCCCTCAAGGAGAGGGCAGCTGCAGCTTTCGCCATGGTGAGATCGTCGTCCGACGTGGATCCTTTTGCCAATGTCCGCTGTTTAGGGATTGGACGAGGGCCGAATGCGGCCGGGCGGTGAACAGCCGCCGTTGTGATCATATTTCAGGCCAGTAACTTTCTCTGAAAAAATAAAAAAATAATCAAAGTTAAACTTGTGGGGTCCACGAATTTGCTCAGCATTGAAACTCTTGCCGAAGAACTTCCAGCACTGAGTTGATTCCAAGTTTTTTTATGTTTCATCTTTCATGTGTTCAAGAGACAGAGCGGTTTTGCCATTATTGTTATTGGACCAAGAATCACTTGTGGCTACTACAAGAATGTGTCACAACACAACTGAGCACTTCTGATGGCAATAAACTCTGCAGATGTTTATTTGTTTTGCACCTTTCCACAGTGAACCCATGTGAACCCATGCCGCGACTTGATGAAGCTGCAAAAATGAACGCATTTCGACTGTTAAGTGTGCCCGTCAAGGGTGACACACGTCAAGTCGGGACAATCTTCACATTCGATTTCAGCGCTATTAGTTTCAAAAAATCAATGAACCACCGTTTTGCTTCACTTTTTCCTTCTTCAGGGACTTCAACAACGCTCCTTCACGCAAACACGGGTTCAAGTCGAAGTGCAAGAGCACACACCATGATCAAACCAGATCTGGCTTGGAAAATCTTGGTGGTTTTGTCACAACGGAGATGTCAGCTGCGTCCATGTTCAACAAATATTGGAAACGGCCGGAAATTGTGGCCGATTTTGGGGGTCTGTTCATTGTGTTCTGTTCAACAGTTGCAGATGGCAACATTCGTGAGGCAGGCATTGTGAGTGTTTGCCAACAATGGAGGCGTTGGATTGATAAATTGGCCACATTGGATTTCCTTTTGAATCCAGACGCAGTCCGACGAGAGGGGCATCAAGGGGACAGAGGAGCCAAAGGCCTGCCCCTTTCGGGTACGGGCGGCGAGAGTCGTGAAAGCGGCAGACAGAAATCTTTCAACTATTTCAAGGTTGATTTTAATCTGACTGCCCAACAGAATCCCATTGTGATTTTTTATAGTTTTGCTCCCAAGTCTGGAGATCCATTTCGCCCATTTGGGTTTACTATAAAGGTCTCAAAGACCCTTCCCTGCAGGGAACCTGCTCCTAATCGCGAGAGTAGTTAATGGCATTTCCGAATTCCAAACAAGCTCACAAAAGGGAAATTCTGTATGAATAAGCAAGACCACACTTCATACAAACTCGGTATAAAAAAGTGTGGTCTTGGAACAAGCTTGCTTGCCGTCCAACCCAGAGATCTGGAGCTGGAAGCTTCTCCTGTCCTGATGTGGCTCAGAGTATCAAAAGCTTTGCGAGGAAGTAAAATGCCACAGCACCAAATGCTTTGTCGACCGAAAAGGGGCCCAACAAGCCCGAGCAACGTCGGCTCGCAGCTGCTGTCACCAAAGCCATTGGCAATATAGCTAAACGAAAATCCATGAAACCCAACGAAATATGATTAAAATGTGGAGGCCAGGTGACAATAAGCTGAATAAAAGTATTACCAGAGCAAATAAGCCGCCCCGGATTATTTTTCCAAAGAAGGAACCGCATAAATTAAAAATATGTAAAGATTATCCGCATGTCTCGGCCCAGAGGTCTATCAGCTTGGAAAGAGACCTTCAGAAATGATTCGCGGATTCGTGTGTGGCCGCGAATCATTCTGCAAACGGCACGAGCAAATTGGGAATGGAGATCGTTTTGGGCCGTGTCCTTTGTCAAGGGATGTGGATTGGTTTTGGCAGTGGTGGAATGATTCTGCTGAATGCATTTCTTTGCCAATGGCATGCCAATGGACTTGATCACTGACAAACCACATCCGCGAATCCGGCCACAGATCAGAACGACTCTGGTTGTCAGACCAGAAGAGTTGAGGACAGAATTTCGCAAAAAGTATCGAGGCAGAGGAAAAAAATTTCACTGCGTCCTTGGTGATGAATTGGAAAATTATTGTCTCAGAAGAAAGAAACTCATGGGGCTCGAAATTCATGACGGGAGAGCACCCTTGTCTGGTCCAAAACAGAGGCCTGACAGGTAACAATAACAGATAATAATCGTCACAAAATTCTATACTTGGCCCATTTTCAAGCACATGCAAGATGAATCAATCCATTAGTGCGAGGTCGAAATCTCAATCGCCGGTGTTTGACGAACCCGTCGCAACAATAAAACCATATTTTCGACCCACAGCATTTCACATCGAAACTTCGACTCTTTACCGACACAGGACACAGCGACAATGACCGATTCAAGAGATTGGAACAGGTATGAGCATCACTTAGCGAGGAATTCGATAAGAGATACTTATCCTATCCTATCCTCCCGCGCAAGAATTAAAGTCATGGAAAGATGATTTCATATTCAACGTTCTCTGATGATGGGGGTCTAGAAGCACGGGGCTCTTTTTATCGCAGGTGGGTACCAGATATGGGGATAATGGGGCCGCTTTTTGGGATGGGGAATAAGAGGAATAAGATTCAAGGGGGCTCGTTCGGAATGGGAAATTCGATGCAGAGTCACTCACTGGGTGGGGCCCGAGTGCGTGCGGGCCAACAGAGCTGTTGCCCTTTCAAGGACTTCTCCAATCTGTTCAAGTGATAAGGACATCCGAATTTAAATACTTCCAAAATTCATAAATCATTTCTAGAAATCCAAATGGAAATAAGCCACAAAACCTGAAGTTATCTGCGGGAGTTCGTCCCTGCTCTTGCTGTTACGGCCTTATGGGACACATTTTCTCATAAGCCGCCGCACCAAAAAGACATTACTGCACTTTTAAGTCAAATTGACTCATTCGAACTTGTTGTGGACACTGGGTCAGTCAAAATGGCCGTCCCGTTTGTCAACACCAAAACTTTGTTCAATAATTGCCTCCAAGATATTGCCAATTTGGCCCTCTCTTGGTTTCCCAATCAATGGGTGGATATGGGTTTGAAATTGCCAATCGGCATCTGGCATCTATACCTTTGGGTTTTAGGTAGCCAAATTTTCCGCACGTACAAAAATTTTTCTGCGCAAATACTTTCTCCGTTTCATCCTGAAACCAAACGCAACATGCTGAAACCACATGCAGCGAAATTTTAATTGTCAGACACAGAGACTTCCTCTAACCGACAAATGGGACATTTGATTCAGTCGGAGGTCGACATTTGGTTAGTTGGGAAATGTCGACCTCCGACTGATTCAAATGCCCTATTTTATTCGTCCGAAAGACCAAACAGATAAGAATTTTGTTGACACCCAGTACATTTCAAGGTGATCAAGAAGCCAGCATTGCTCAGTCCGTCCGAAATATTTCGTGGTCAAGTTCTGTGTTGAACGTGAAGCTTCGCTCGGGCAAGTTCCAATCCAATCCACTCACTCACAGTCGAGTTGCTTGCTTGCTGTTCCAGGTCCAGAATGCTGCTCTGTTTGGACATGACTACAATTGTTCGAAATGCTGGTTGTTGCACGGGGGCATACAGGGCGTCCAAAAGTGATTTATCCCTGGGGAAGGTTCGATTTTGATCTGTTTCATTGATGTTGCAATTGCAGATTCGTATTGAATGGTGTGCGAAACGAAAAATTGAAACGGATGGCCTGTCAATCGTCACAAGGGGATTGGATCGACGTTAATGGCATCGGTACGCTGTGAAAGATAGGCCCACAACTGCAACAAGATGTAATTGGGCGCAGCGCATGCGAATTGTTTGCGTGAAAAGTGACTTTTGGAATACGTGGCATCAACTCGCATAGTCCAGCACAAATACATGCAACCCATTCATTCTGGAGGCCACAAAACACGAATTCAATTACTTGAACACCTACCACACCGTGCTTGATAGTTGATGGTTTCCAAACCAAAAGCAGCAGGGTCTCACTTTGAAAACATATCCGTCTCACGCCCTCACTGAATGTTCGGCATTCGAACAACGCATTGACAACCTTGCTCAGGCGCAGCGGCTCCAACTCCTTCCCCTTGGAAGTGTTGGATCAGCGCTGAGCGCAGTCGCAGACGACCTGTTTTAAATGGTTTCAAAACAGCAGCAGCGTGGGTCGCAATTTTGTAATTGGTGTAACAGTTCTGGGCAGGTGTTTTGAAATTGCATTTTAAACGCGGCAACTTATTTGAACTCACTTTACCAGACCTAACCTGGTCTTTGCGTGACCCGAGGTCATCAATAAAGAAAGAATTTTGATCGAAAAAAAAATTCCTGGGCCACTTGGAAAAATTTTGGAATTGGTGGGATTCGAACCCGGGACCCCAAAACTTTATGTTGGGATGCAAGCACATCAATCCGACGTCTTAGACCACTCGGCCACAGCAGCAGCGACGCTGGGTGACGTTTTATCACTCCTATTTATGCACAACTTCTGAATATAGGCCAATTCCGCTGCGTTTCCATTCGTTCTCCCCTGAACCGTTTTCTCATTTAAAATAAAGCGCGTGGGTCCAACAAACTCAGAACAATGTTTTCAGACGTCTTTTTGTGGCCCACAGCTGCGACATGGCATGATATATAAGTAACCCATTACCGGGCCCAATGCTAATTAGACGGCGTTTAAAAAGTACAGTGTGACGCAATTAGTTTGTACGCAGTTTATGACGCCATGCGTGTTCCTGTGACGCAATGTGTGTTCCTGTGGGGTGAGGGGTGTCCAGTAGAAGCTCCTTCCCCTGCGCTAGGGTTTAGGGTATCAGGGGAGCGCGCCCGGTTGCCGGGGCCCCATCCTGACGCAACACTCATGCGTACCAAACGCAATGAGGTCGTTGGCAATGCTTGAAGAAATAGGTATGGCCGATCCCTGTACATAACAAGTGCCAACGGGCATTTCGGGATTTCGCAAAGCGCATGGAGCCGTGAGGCGGCGCCGGACAAAGGGATTAGTGCTTCAGTACAGGTTGCTTCAAATAGTGTGATACATTCATGAGAACAATTATCTATTTGTAGCAGTTTGGAAATATCAAAGCCACGCACGTTGATGGCCATGTATTTGGGTATCCGGGAAGCGCGCCCGGACGCCGGGACATCCGCCCTTCAGCGCCAAAGCTATGTAACTCAATGCGAGGTCAATTAATTGCGCAATCAACGCGATCATCGGGCGTTCCGGACAATCCTTCCGTCCGCGTTGGCCGCTCCCGCCTCGCCCTATAGGGTTTTGGTCAGTGTCCGCGTTGGACCAAAGCCGCGAAACCGCATGATTCGCGACAACACATTTGAACTGCGGAGCTCCGGGATCAGCAGATTCAAAGGGTGAATGCTTGCCCAAAGAACCTTCCTTGCGAATGCGAACAGGGAACTGGCGATTCAGATTAATCTGCGGACACCCTGTACATAGCGAGGTAAAAAATTTGCATCGGGATTTTGCAAATAGCATGGAGCCGTGAGGCGGCATCGGATAAATGAAGGATTTCTCAGGTGTGATTTCTGTCTCTTGTACTGAGCCCTCAGAAATCTCAGTCAATAAATAGATGTCATTCTGAACGAATGCGAGTTGAAAAACGTATCACTAGGCCAGAACTGAAATAGGGGGTTTGCGTCAGATTAGATGTTGAAAAGCATGGCCACATTTGCAAGGACAGACTGAAAACCTTAGAACTCACATTTTGATCACCAAGCTTGAACTGACCAGATATGACACGACCAATTATGGGTTCCCTGTCGGTAAATATTCGCACTTTTTCTCACAGTCGTTTTGGTGGACCGCTGCGAGAGCGAAGGGCTATATGTTAAAAGAGTCCCCAGAGAATAAAGGGAAAATAACAATTTTCGATAAAATGTATTAAACTGTTGTGTCTTGCGTCCACGGTGATTAAGACTGCCTTCTCTGTTTGTTAAAGACAAGATAACCCCCATCGCAAAGCGAAGCTCAGGTCAGTATATGGGTTATCCCGCTTGTGCCATTCTGTGGATATATACCTTCCGTTGCCTCCGCCAGTGCTCTGCAAGAGGACTCGCATTCCAAGAGCAAAGTAATTGGACACAATCTGTTGATGGTGGGTATGCATGTACAGAGGCTTTGGCGGCTTTGCCGGCGACAGTTGAATTTCCAATGGCGGATGCAGTGATCTCATTTGTGAGTGTTATTTTGACGTGTCAAA
>JASGXE010011729.1:0-14805 GCA_030068105.1 Sinentomon sp. SZTP_YWyxl
ATCATACCCATCTGCATTGATTATTCTCAGTTTGATTATGCAGGCTCCCCACCCAAATGGTGAACAACTGCATTGATGATTCTCAGTTTGATTATGCAGACTCCCCACCCAAATGGTGAACAACTGCATTGATGATACTCAGTTTGATTACGCAGGCTCCCCCCACCCAAATGGTGAACAGCTGCATTGATGATTCTTCTCAGTTTGATTACGCAGGCTCCCCACCCATATGGTGAACAACTGCATTGATGATACTCAATCAGCCTGCATTGATGATTCTTAATTTGCGTATGCAAACTCCCCACCAAAATGGTGAACAACTACCTAGTGTTCCTATTTATTAGTCATTATTTAAGTGAGAGGGGTTATTTTTTAAAACGACTGTGTTGGCATTTTTTTCAATTCCTTTGGAATGCCTACTGCGAGTTTTAGGCGGAATTTCTTATTGGTCCGCATTGCTTGTCCAAAGGTCATGATGAAACGGTGTTGATACCACCAATTAATAAAAAATACGACCAATTTCAACAGTACATAGGACCTACCTACCGCTTTTTTAACACATCAGTGCATTTTTAGCAAAAAGTTCAATTTAATTGTTCTCTTGCTATCCAGTTGTTGCAATTGGGGCATGCAGAAATTTTTTTTGCAGGCTCTGCTGAGTTAAAATGCAAAACAAGAAGTTGCATTGTCACAAAAATATAAAATATTTGCTTTGATGTTGGGTTTTTTACCTTTCACTGTTTACTCTCTTTTTCCCATTCTTCCAGGACATGTGGACTTCACAGTAGAAGTTGAACGAGCTTTGAGGGTGTTAGATGGAGCTATTCTAGTTCTTTGTGGTGTTGGAGGTGTACAGTGTCAAACGTTGACTGTAAATAGACAGATGAAGAGGTATAATGTGCCGTGCATTGCCTTTGTGAATAAACTCGATCGGCTGGGGGCAAACCCAAGGAGAGTTCTGCAACAGTTGAGGTTAGTCACTCACAAACAGGATTCAACCAACAGAGAGTTTTGCAACGATTAAAGCCAATCATGAATTGGGTGCAAACTCACAGAGTTCTGCGACAATTTTACGAAAAATTGCCGCAAATAATTGGGTTCAAACCTACAAAGGGTTATGCAACAACTGAAACTCACAAATTAGGTGCCGATCAACAGAGTTCTGTAACAAGTAAAATGCAAACCTGCTGGAAGATGTGCAAAAAATTAAAGCTGGTCACAAATAGGGTGTCATCCCATGGTGGTTTCCGCATTAGTTAAGGTTTGTCACTAATCGGGTAAAACCCTGCGGAGAGTTCTGCAACAATTGATGTTGGTTTCGGTGGTGATAAAAATGCCGAAAAGTTTGAAATACGTAAATAGCTCAAATCGATTTTAAAAAGCCGATTGGCCCATTCTTGTTTTGTCGAACACACAAGCTTAACATATCGCACCCCCGATCACATTCTTACATTCGACATTACATCTCAAAGTGACTCCAATTCAAATGGGTTAAGTTTCCAAAAGATCACAAAATCAAAATTGTCTTGTGCAATGTGCGCATCCGCGTACTCCTAACCTGGTGACCTGCTTCCTAATTTTCCATCCACCCACCTAATTATTTTTTGTTATCCGTGATTTATAGGCAACCAGGTACATGTCAAATCCATCATGTACAGAGCTTTCCTTTTCAATTGTTCCAAGCACTGTGACATGTCACCAGTGATGCAGAAAAAGCCAGACTGGCACTCTTATACCATGAATTTGCTGGCTTAATTACACTCATGACTTTTTTGTGCTCGTTCACCATGCAGGTTGTATTGGAACCTGGAGATATGTGCCTGCAACAACATTGCAGGTTGGCATAGCGCAGGGCTGCAAAAAGTTGGGAGGACGGGAGCATTGCTCCCGAGACGGTTGTGGGCCGACCGGGATCGAAATGGCCTGGGGAGCAAAAAAAAGCCCTCCGATTATTTTTGTCGGGATGGCAAGGAATGGCGAGTGAATTCCACCTTTTGAATTTTCGTCCGGGATCGAAACGGGCTGACGAGCAAAAAAAGCTTTTCGACCAAAATATGACCAGGCTCCAAAATTCGTGCTCCAGGGCTCCAAACGACTTTTTGCAGCCCTGGGCATGGGTCTTCCCTAATTTTGGCTGATTTGGAGTTTTTCCTATCGATTTGCGCATCAGCTTGGTTTGGATGACGAAGCACCATGCTGGAGGCAGGCAGAAACCTGCTCAAAACCGACCGGATTAAGTCCGTTCTTGAACAGCCACAACCTAGGTACTCGCAAGCGTGTGTGTCAAAAACTATATTATTATAAGCAGGCAAGGGCTGGTAAGTCATTTTCTCAAGTTCCTTCCCACTTCCTGTCCTTAGTGCAGCTCTTTGGCATGCAAATCTAAGAGAGCATGAGCGGTGAATGGGTCAAGAAGACAAGCACAGTACAATGGACGGAGTGAAAATCCACAATTATGCATCATTGTTAGCATGGCATTGTTGACAGGATAATTTTAAAAGAAAGCACTGTACCTCCTGTTTAAGTTATGACCACTAAGTTTTCTGATTCAGAAGCCTATTGTTGTGAAATTGCTGCGTGTAAAGAATGTTAACATTTACCATTTCTGGTGAGATGAGTGAGCCTTATCCATTCGTAGAGGTAACAGACACACGACCGGTTTCGCCTTCACACGGAGGGCTTCTTCAGGTGCAGATAAAAACAACAGCGATGAAAGACGATCACATGATGAAGATGAAACAAGTTAAAATGGGTGCTGGAGAAGAAGGCACCATTGGCATGTGGAAGCCACATGTGGTTGGCTTCCACATGCCAATGGTGCCTTCTTCTCCAGCACCCATTTTAACTTGTTTCATCTTCATCATGTGATCGTCTTTCATCGCTGTTGTTTTTATCTGCTCCTGAAGAAGCCCTCCGTGTGAAGGCGAAACCGGTCGTGTGTCTGTTACCTCTACGAATGGATAAGGCTCACTCATCTCACCAGAAATGGTAAATGTTGATAGACCCATTCGTGGTGCACGTGCTTCAATTGTAAAGAATGTTGACATACCTGCATTGTAGTTATTCTGTTGGTACCACCTACTTATTCATATGATATAAACTGCATTTTTCAGGTCAAAGTTGAGTCACAATGCTGCTCTTCTTCACATTCCGATCGGTCTTGAAAATGACTTCAAAGGCATCGTCGATGTGATTAGTAGGAAAGCTCTATATTTCGAAGGACCCAATGGGTTGGTAATGTCATTACAGTTTGTGCCTTTAGTTGGGGCTAAAGTGCAATTCATGTTCACCAGAATTGAAAAATCCAAGCTTTTACCTGCCTGTCTCTTTGTTTGTGCAAAAACAAAAAGTTTTTCACAGACCTGACATCATTTTAAAAAAAAAAAATATTTTTTGGCAGAAACAGCAATGGCCGTATGCACCAAAGCCACTTACCCTAACCCAAAGGTTGAAAAATGTCAATTCCACATTCAGATGCACCTTTCTCGACGATGGAAAAGGAATAAGGCTGTGCATAGAAATCAAATTTTCCAACAGATTTCTATGCATAAAAATTTTATGTCTCGAATTCTGTTGGGAAATTTGATTTCTATGCTCAACAGTATTTCTTTTCCATCGTTGAGAAAGGTGCATCTGAACATGGAATTGACTTTTTTCAAGCTTAGGGTTAGGAATAGGGAAGTGGCTTTGGTGCATACAGCCGTAAAAGTTGAAAGGAATTGACAATTTCTGCATGCAAAATTCATTCCTATAATAGGTCCCAGGTTTTTGCAGTTGTTATTTCATGAATGCTTTTTTCCAAAATGTGAACAGGCCAAAAGGTGAATTTTACGCGTTAGTCACTCAGGTAAGACGAATTTATAATCACACCTATGTTTCCATTCTTTTTGAAACCCGATGGTGAAGAAAGGACAAAAGGGGGAGGTTTACTGGAAAAAAGAAGGGATTTTTACTTTTTAGTTTTGATGTGCATGGAAGTTTGCCACCAAATTCACAAATTTCACATTAAATTAACAAACTGGCGATGTCTGGTTCGTCATTCGGGAACATTCCATTAGGTGATCGAGAGAAAAATCGACCAAATGTTCAGTTTTGCCGGTAAAATACATAAAATACTGTCAGAAGGATGGGAAATACTGTCTGGCCAAAGCGGTTAATTTTCCTCACGCAACGCTATGTTTCTTAAAACTCATGTCCCTGATACCAGTTCATCTCATTTCATTTTCATTGGGACATGTTCATTTTTTCCACCCTCCAAGTATTTCAGTTCGTGAAGATGAAATCCCTGTTCAATTGAGGACAGAAGCGGAGGATACCCGACAGGAGCTTATAGAGCATGTCTCCAATGCGGACGAAACACTTGGTGAAATGTTCCTTGGTTAGTGTCGTTTCGTTGCTCTTCAAATCAGTTTGAATTTTCACTGCGTTTTGGATTTCATCCAGTGTCGGAAACCCACATTTCAATAAGCATTAAAATAGCCACCTTTTGCCATTTTCATTGGACTTAAAAGAGCCTAGTTGACACTCTTTTTTACTTTTTTTCTGTTCTTGGCAATCGACCAACTTAATTGCATAGTCAAAACGTTCTTGTCGACACTACACCAGGCGCAGGCATTTGCTCAGTAGATTTTTGGCCTTGTTAGGTGGCTTTGGCATTCCTTTCTCTTCAATTTAGTGTCCCATTCATCTTCATACTTATCTACCAACTTCTTTTTATTCCGTTGACTGAGGTGCAGATTTGATACTGCATGTTTCTTAGAAAGCAAAACACAACAGATGACGAAATGGTGTCACCAAATGTTTGATAGTTCTTTTGAAGAAGCTGCGGATCACCATCGGCAGAGCGTAGAAGTTTTTGCGGACTCTTGCCTTGCTGACACTGAGAGTTCATCATTGGGCAGCTCAATTTCATGCAGGCAGGTTCATGATGAGTGCACAAGGGGTCGGGGTTGAAAAACACCAGCCGCTGACAAAGCAAACAACAGGACAAAATATCAGTTGTGTGCAGGAATCAGCCATTGAGTGAGACTGTCGATGGCTGAGCCATTGAGGACCATCGTTGACGAACGACTCAAGGCCGTTAGTCAACGAGGGTGCGACACCCCCGAAAGGTCACGCCTCGAATTGATTCGGAGATCTGAATAGCGTCAAGTTTTCTGTGAATTGTACAATCATTTTGCCATACTACTGGCCAAGCGCAGGTAAGACCCATCCAAGATGCCAGGTTCCCCTTCCCCTATTGAACGTGGATATCTAGCCAGATCGATGCTGAAATTTGTTGATGTGCTCTTTTTTTGCAGAAGAGAAGGTTCCCTCGGAAGACGAAATAAATGCTGCAATCCGAAGGGTTTGCTTGACTCGAAAATTCACCCCCGTTATGCTCGGTTCGGCCCTGAAGAACAAGGGTGTTCAACCCTTGTTAGATGCCGTCATCAAATTCATGCCAGACCCTTCAGAAGTGGAGAACTATGCCCTTCATGAGGTTGATTCACAGGAAGTTGAAAAGGTTCCACTCAACCCTGCAAGGAGCAATGAAAACCCTTTCGTCGGTCTGGCATTCAAGCTGGAGGCTGGAAGGTTCGGTCAGTTGACCTATGTTCGTGTCTATCAGGGTATGCTGAGCAAGGGCGAGACGATCTTCAATAGTCGGACGAAGAAGCGTGTCAAAACGAGTAGATTGATTCGAATTCATTCGGACCAACTTGAAGATGTAGCGGAGGTCTACGCCGGTGACATCTGTGGTCTGTTCGGGTTGGAATGCGCCAGCGGAGACACCTTTACTTCGTCCGGCAAACTGAACTTGTCGCTGGAATCGATGCACGTCCCCGATCCGGTGATATCCATGTCTATCAAACCGAAGAATAGCAAGGATGTGGATAATTTCAGCAAGGCAATTGCGCGCTTCACCAAGGAGGATCCGACTTACCACATTCAGTGGGATGCGGAGAACAAGGAGACTATCGCTTCTGGAATGGGGGAGTTACACTTGGAAATTTACGCTCAGGTTAGGAAGGGTAGAGAGCCCTTGTTTTGTCTGCCCATAGCTTCTGAAACCCAACCACGAACAAGCTTCAATCTCACCTGCAACAAGTTGAACCTCTTCACATTGCAGGCCTGTCTGTTCTTGGTGGCGTCATTTTGGGGGGCAACTGCCCCCTGATGAGAAATGTCCCTCCGCTTGCCAGTTGCCCCTTCCTGGCATGTGCTTTTGCCGCATACTGGTGGGAAATTTGATCTCTACAACATGAATATTGCACCAAAAATGAACCCAAAAAACGTCTCGTGAAAAACAAATCAATGTTGATAGATAGATAGATGATAATTAATTTGCTTGGAGATATCTCCGGCATCAATTTTTGATGCTGGTTTTTCCGTGGAGTGGTGCTAAAATGAAATTTTTCTTTTTCGGGATAGCAAAAACAAGTTGCGAAGACTTGCCTCAAACTTGGTTTCTCCGCTTTCAGCTTCCGCCAGCAATTTTGGACTTTTGCGAGGACTTTTCTTCAGAAACGAGATGCTTTGGAGAGGTAAAAGCAGACATACCAACTGATGTATAAAACTTCCTGATTTGAGTCACATTGTCGCATTTTGGAATTTCTTGTTCCATGTTCCATTGTCCATATAAAAAAATACCACAATTTTTTTTTGTTTTCAAAATATTTTTTTCACGATGAATCATCTGTCGTGTCACACAATTTCTGGTGATTTGTGTTCAGCAACCATGTTTCTCAAATTATTTGTGGATTCTCCACTGATTCACCAGGAGACTTGCGTAAAATCAACGCCACATTTCAGTTTTGTTTCTTGAATAAATCTGAAACCAACAACCCCAGAATGGTGAAATTTTGCACAGAAAGCCATTTGAGGGGCCCACAAGATTTGAACCGAATTGAACATGATGCAAATTGTTTTTAAGCAAAAAATTTCGTTACCTACCTTTTATTCCGAGGGGCTAAATCAAAGCCTTGGAATAAAAGATTTGGACCCAATCGAATGACGATAAAAAAAATTTTGCGATGAGAAAAATTAATTTTCCATACCATATTGATCCGTACCGAAAATTGCATCTTTGTCCCTATCATCGGAGAGATCTGGTCTGGGAAAAGTTGCGGGTAAAGGCCGTCCATGCATTTCTTCATCTGATTTCGCATTTTACCTGCAATTGCGGACAAACCCAGGACCACATCTCTCCACCTTGTGTGGAGAATTATAGGTAAGAGTTATCTCAAGTTGAACAACCCTTTTATTTATTTTTTTTTATTTTGTCAGAGGATGGAACGTGAATACAACTGTCCTGTTCTGATGGGCAAGCCAAGAGTTGCCTTCAGAGAGACACTTGCAAGTCCCTGTGAATTTGATTACTTGCACAAAAAGCAACACGGTGGTGCTGGGCAATACGGAGCCGTAGAGGGCGTGTTAGAGGTAAGTTCTTTTGGTTCATTTTGAACCTTCTGGGTTCGTTTCTTTTGTTGAACATTTCATGCCAATAAAGTCGATATCCTCAATCTACCAACGAGGTTGCTTAGGGTTAGATTTCATTATGCCATGCTTATCTATAAAGTTTTAGCCTCTCAAGAGCCACCCTATCTATATCAGATGTTTCAGAATAGTGCCCATCACCACAGCACTCGGAGCAAAAACAATTTTGAATCCCCAAGCACAGGACTTTAATCCATACTAGACAATTGGGTAACCAATATTTACGTAAATTTAACCTTTCGTTAACTCGTTACTTTTTGGTTAAAAATTCTCCTCATAATTGCGTAACAGTGTCTTCTTGAATACTCGTAATAGCCATGGTTCGCTCCATAAGGATTACGAATTGGAGTTGGTAATTATTGCGTATTTTATTTACGTAAGATTACGTTAGAAACTGGTTTTGCTCGAATTGTTTTTCGAAAAATGATGGCCTTCCTTTTGCTTGGCCTCACTGTTAGTGTCTTGCCAGAACCCGGCTTGTTCACGCAGGATTTCTCAGAATCCCAATCCTTTTAGACTGCATGTTGGTGTCAAATGTCTCATGTCTCTGCTGAAGTGGACATCCGGATCACAATTTTCTTGGTTTTGGTCCAATATTTGAGTTTGCCAAATCGCAAAAACAATTTATAATGAATTCCGAAAAGTTTCCTTCCTGCAGTGCCTAACACTGCTCACTCAATGCACAAATTTTTCTCCAAGTCTGCATCTTGTACAATTTCCTATCGTTTCACCAAGAATGAAAAGCCAAATGCACGATAGAAAAAATTTACACCCGATTTTCTCGAAACCAAGATAGGTTTCGAAAACACTACCATCTCTCGGAAGTGAGAGACATTATTGGATATTTGAATGGCGCAACGTAATAAAACGTTTTAACTTTTTCGTTGAAAATTCGTTTATAAACGTTTTCACAACATAACTTTGACAATGTTTAGTTTTTACGGGCAAAAAACGTATAATACGATGGGATCATTTTGGGAATTTTTACATCTTCAAGCTTTTTATCTTTGCGCAACCTGATGCCAATGTAATGTTTTGATTGTTTGATGTCAACGTGTTGTTTTTGTTTTTGGTCAATATTGGATGAGTGTAAGAAAACACATTGAGTTAACAACTCCATGTTTATTTGTGCTATTGCACAAAAGACAAAGTGGAAGTCATTCACGGTACGATTTCCTTGGACAAATAAATAAATAATCCTCATCGTCCATCATAGACGATAAGGATTATTTGTGAACAGCTGAGGCATGGATTTACACCTCTTGGAATTTTTTTCTCTGTTCACTAGACATAACACACAATATTACTTTCACTTTCAGTTGTTAGGTTCTTGATTTCATAGTGGATCATGAGTGTATAATGAATACAAATGCATTACTTGCCAATTTACAAATCAGTGTGGTCAGAGAGCCGACAAATTTGCAAGAGAGCCAACAGTTAGGAGGGAGAGGGGGAGACCCAACAATTGAAGCTTGTTTGGAGTCTTCCATTTTGTTAAATGCCAACCAACATTAAGGGGGGGGGAACCAAGTTTCAACAAACTTTTTTGTTTTTTGTCCGAATTTGTTCAAATTTTGCACACTCTTTGGGGCCAGTTAAGATAACTTTTGTGCAAAATTTCATCACTGCAGCTCATCTGGTTTGGACACAGCAGCCATTTTAGGGTAAAAAAGAAGGCGATGTTCTATCCCGTGCACAGCGATAACCACCGGTGCAGGAAAAGCCAAATGTGAGTTTTAGGGGTAAAGAACCAAGCCAAAACTTTTGACAAGGCCAGATTTCTTGTTTTTGGCCCCAGATTTGTCTTGCGGGTGATTTTCTGACACTCTGCTAGAAAAGCGGTAAAAGTTTAGCCTTTTTCCCCCAAAGAATTGTTATAACTTGTGAGGGAAGCAAAAAATGTAAAATTTGGCCTTGTCAATCTTTTTAAAACAGTTTTTTTTACATAAGTACACCAAATTTTGACATGATCCCATGAAAAATGGCTGAGATATACGGGTCGGAACACAACCGAAGCTCAAAAAACAAAAACTTGAGAAAAATCGCATCAAAGATCGTGAAGATTTCTCATTTCTCATTTTTCTCATTTGATTCACGCTGAGCGGTAAAAACATGCCTCCGGTTTTTCGGATGCCATTTTTTTCCTGTTAAAGATATTTACATTTGGTTTTCACCATCAGAATTTAGAGATTTCAGTGCATCTGGTCCACATATTTTTGAAAATAGGTCAATTTTTCATTTTTTGCAAAAAAAATCTGGGTTCCCCCCCTTGGTAGCACCAAATTTGTGAATTATTTTATTTATTTACTTTTGGCAGTTTTGGAATTTGAGCACGAACCATTCTTTGTTATCTGTTTTGGCTCAAAAATTTTGTGCAGATGCACAAATATACCGAAATGCACCAGATAACGTACGGAAATACATTTTAAATTTTTTTTGTCGCTATCAGTTTTTATCATTGAAAAGTCTTCCCGACCTATATTTCTCAGCCATTTGAGAAAGCAGAATGCCAAAATGTAAAAAAAGTAATGTAAAACAGTGCCAGAAATTGATGGACTAAGTCCAAATTTTGATTTCACATTTGAAAGGCACTCTTGTCTATTTCTGTAACAAATGGTAGCATTTCAAATGCTAGCAGCAAAACTTCCACGAAAGTCAGCACCAGAGCAAAAATTAACAAATCAAAATGTCAAAAAGTTTTTTAATGGCATTTATGCTGCATAAAAATTTGAGCCCCAAACAAAAAACAATTTTACCAGTATGGGTCAGAAGACTACTTCTATTTTGCCCTTAAAATGATATTGCTCCAGAAAGGGAAGAGCAAGAGGGCTGAAAACGGCTTCTCTGCAGACCTCCGAAACCTGGAATTGTCGCGCAATTTTGCCATTCTGGAAAAGTCAGGAAATTTGTCAAAGTCCTCTGCAGCAGTCAGGCAATTTTTGTAAATTTCTCATTCTCTTCAGAACTGGCCTTGACCGGATTTTTTCATCTTCTTTGTATTGTCATGCAAGGTTAGGCTACACTTGTGCCATATCAAACAAAGCCAAGTTGTACAGGCCTTTTTCATGTTTTTGAGAGCATTTTTTATTCTGACCATTAAACATGCTAAAGATGGAGGGCAATGAGTGCCCAAAATGTATGAAATTTTTGGAATTTCCATCTAGAAAACCTGGACAAGTCAGGGAAAATGGTCTCTCTCAAGCTGCAGACAGCTTGTGAAAATTTGCACACAAGTTGTGTTTAGTGGTCCAAAAGTGTGTGCAAAATGGTGAAAAACCACAAAATATGGTCGTGCCTCCCAAGTCCATGCCATTTTTTGTTTATTTTCAGCCACTCACCGGAGCAGATAACACCAAGCTAATATTCAGTGATGAAACGGTCGGCACCAACATTCCAAAACAGTTCATGCCTCACATTGAAAAAGGCTTCCGACTCTTCGCTGAAAAGGGCCTTCTCTGTGGACAAAAGATGTCTGGGTTGAAGTTCCGATTACTCGATGGTGCTTCACACATTGTTGATTCCAACGAGATTGCATTCATTATGGCAGCTCATGGTGCCATCCGTCAAGGTGAGCCACTTTTTTGCTCCTGATGCTGTAATGGAGAATAGAATTGTGGGTTTTTTTCTTTTTTGTAAAAAGACATCTTGTTGGCCGATGGGTCATCTTTGTTCAAGGGGAGGGATAAAAGATGAGAGTGCAGCAACATAAATTGAAAAGAAAAATTGCTTCAAAGCACCTTGCTCAGCTTGGGTCCCTTAGTTCGAATGTTGATGAGCTTATGATGCTGGATTTTCCATGGAATGGCTCTTAAATGCAATTTTTCTTTTTCGATGTTATTTCCTAACAATACTATTTCCTATTCTGTACTTTTTTGAAGTTGATCTGGTCCCAGGAATTGTAGACTTGGTCTTGCCACCACCATTGGGCTCCCTCTCATGTGGCAACTGATGAAGTGTGAGGGGAACAAACAGAAACGAAGCTGTAATTTCTGGAAAATTTGATCAACCGTACCACTTGTTTTTGTTGTAAATGGGTTATTCAGTCGTGCTTACCCACACCATTTATTCGTAAAAGAAAGAAATTCAGTTGGAACAAGTTAAAGTTTAGGTGCAAGGGATCAACTCTCGATGGTTAGACTGTAGACCCCCACTGCATTTTTGCTCGCAAGATCCCGTTTTGGTCTGGCAGGGTTGCCAGCGACCTGGAAAACCTAGTCAGGGAATTTGGAAAAAGAACCTGGAAAAGTCAGGGATTTCAAGGGCTTTTGCTGCCAAACCTGGAAGTCAGGGAAATCGAAATGCCAAAAGGGTTTTTTCAAGTCAAATTTACTCAGTTTGAGCCTCCGTTTTGGAACATTCGAACCAATTTTTGTCAAAAATGTTCTCTGCTTCATTTTCAAAATGAATGGTTTTCATCAAGCTGTGGAATTTTTGGCATTCTATCAGGAAAATCCTGAAAATTGACAATTTTATGAGACATCGGGCCAGAAAAAGGCCTGGAATATCCTGGCAACGGACCTGGAAAAGTCAGGGAATTGAGATCTGGGAAATGGCTGGCAACCCTGTCTGGGTCCAAAGTTGATTTTGAGTTTCATTCCAATGTCGGACCGCATCGTAACCAGCAGAGCAAATTTGCAGTTGTCAGCTACGCATGGAGCAGTAACTAGCACATTTTCACTTTCACAAAGCAGGTATGTGGGGGAAGTAACATCCATCCATTTTTTAACACACTATCCACTTATTTTCCTTTTAAATTTCAGTCTACGAACGAGGACAGTGGCAAATCCTTGAGCCGATCATGGCTGTTGAAGTGACCACCCCAAATGAATATCTCGGAACGGTGATGGGGAATCTGAGCAAAAGGAGGGGCATCATTACAACCACAGATGGTGCTGATGATTGGGCGACTGTAATGGCAGAGGTAGGTGTGATCAACCGAAAACGTTTTGTGGAAAGAATTCAACAAAGCAGGTTTTTGGCAACAACATATCATGAGACAAATCAAATCAACTCAACTCCTGGTTCCCACATTAATCAGATCCACATTCATCAAATCTATTCCTGGTTCCCGTATAAGTCAAATCTACTCCTGGTTCCCTCATTAATCAAACACACATTCATCAAATCTCCTGATTCCCACTTTCATGAAGTCTGCTTCCCTTAATCAAATCCACTTGATTCAAATCTACTCCTGACTCCCACATAAATTCTGTAAACGGTAATTCTGCAAACAAAAATAAATATCAACTCTATTGCTGATTCCCACATTAATCAAATCTACTTCCGATTCCCACATTAGTCGCAGCCGAAAACTGCACCGAGAATCTTTCATTTTGTGATTATCTTCTCGTTCCCTCACTTGTGGAAGTTGGTTCAACTGTGCAAAACGAAAACGATAATCCCGGCGAAGCATATTGCTATCTCCAACTGAGATCACATTGGTATGCTCCAAGTAAAAATTTCATCCCTGTAGCAATTCAGTTCAGAGACAGGTGATTCATTGATCCATTTGTGTACCCACTTTGAACAGAATGCAGTTTTTTCAGGAGTTAGATTGTGGCATATCTTTTTCTTACAAGGAAAGCCCAATATTCCCTGGACTGTAAGGCTTTTTCATCACTTCTTTCATGAAGCTAGTCTGTACTTTGCACTAAAAGTGTGAAGGAAGTTAAAATGCTGCCTTGCCCAAATACAGCACAGTTCCTCGAAGAAAGCCGAACACATGGCAAAAATGTTGCGCCATCTCTGAATTTTGATGATGACCTAACAACATTGTCTTTAATAAAATTCGTATGCCACAGGTAGCGACTCTGGACTTTTTTCCTCGGTGTGGGACTGTTGCTCTGTGGCTATATTTAGCTATTCATGAATGAAGTTGAGTCTGATTGCAAGCCAAGTGAATACACTCACACAAGCGTGAAATGGTTTTTCTGTGGCCTGAGAATTTTGAAAAGTGCATTATTTTGCATTTTCATTCCACAGGTCCCTCTCAACGACATGTTTGGCTTCTCAACAGAATTGAGGTCGTCAACGCAGGGCAAAGGAGAGTTCAGCATGGAATACAGTAGGTATTCGCCATGCAACAAGGAAGTTGAAAATCAGCTCATTTACAGCTACCAGGAACAAGCTGGTCTTCTACCAGATAAGAAGAAAAAGAAGAACTAGGAAAAGGTCGCCACCCTTCTGGAGGCATGGATCGCAGCCCGGGAAGCTGAGTCTGTTTTTCAATGGCCCAGGATGGTGTCAACGCTAACGTTGTGAGGCCGGCCGCATTTGATGTCGTCTTTCTTTGCCATGGTGTGAGAAATTCGTCGTGCAAATTGTTATTGCACAGAATATTGTCAAGCCAGGCCAAATGCTCAAGTACAAACTGTATACGAGATGCAGTTGACAGTAAACAGCACATTTTCGCTTCCAGTAAATCATCGCGGCCGACCACCAAGTCTAAAACAATTGAGCATCCTAAATGGATCATTTTATTTCTTGAATGGAGCTGGGTTTCTGCTGAAAAAACACTTCATAGGTTTTCACCGGGATGATACATAGGTTTTCACCGGAAAAATGCAGGGATCACAGCAAGGCCATTACAGTTCCAATCTGCGTGCAGCTCTCTTTTCTTTTTTTTTGGTAGAATTTTTTATGAGTAGCACACTCGAGCACATGACAGCAAAGAAAGTTGAGATGTGACCCGTTGACCCCTCCAACTTGGGGCTTCCTCATGTGGAAGGGGGTCCATGGACTAAGACAAATAAAGGAGATGCAATTTTCATGGGATCGTTTCTGGCTGTGAGAGGTTTCTGCAGAGTCTTTAAACAGTATCACACAGTGTCTGCGGACTTGGAGTTTAGGGGAATTTGTCGAAAGTTTTCTGCAAAGTTGGTGAATTTTTTGGAAATTTCCCTCTCTATAAGTAAACTCAGTCACTTTAGGACAGAGCTTGATTGGATTTTTCGATGGCAGATCGGTGTGTTGATGGCAAAAGTTGAAGGGACGAATCTTCTTGCAAACGATTTGCTCCTAGGTGTAAATTGTTAGGAATGTCAATTTTTGGTATTGTTAAAATTCAATTAACTTGAATAAAATTGTTGAATATGTGGATTCTGTCGCATTGCTGAATCGTTGTAAAAATTGGACATCATAGCCCTACCCTACCCTTCTCGGACCATTTAAAAGTCACATTTCCGTCTGACTTTTGACTGGCAGTTTTCTGCTTCTGTTGGATCAGAATTTGACTCATTTCCACAAAGAAAGAAAAATGGTTCAATAGGTCGTTTTCTACTTATGTGGATCAGAATGTCAGTCAGTTCAACAATGAAAAAATGGTTC
>JASGXE010011730.1:0-13943 GCA_030068105.1 Sinentomon sp. SZTP_YWyxl
GTTGAAGTTTTGCACGTTTATCAGGTACTTGGAATTTTTGAGTTTGGGCGGAAGGGGGATGTAACTGCTGCCACTAGACACCCCAATACTTTTAGTGCTGCTGATCAGAGGACAGTAGGCTACGCATCCTAGGTTTATTTGCAACACGCGATCCAATATCCAGTTGGAACCCTGATCGAGAAAATCGGAAAATCCTTTTAGTAACTTATCGGCGACCTCCTTTAACTGTGATTTTAATTCGTAACCGACTGTGGATACCATGCATTTACTCCTGTGCCAAGCCCTAATCTTCTCCTCGTCGTTTGTATCCCGCCGATACTGAATTTCACATTCCATCCAATACTTGACGTTGCCGTTGCCTATGTTGCAGTAGCTGCTACTTTCCTTTTTCCGTTTTGCTCTGAGAATTCGGTGCGCTAGTTTAACTGCCTTCTGCAACGATATGACCAGGTCTCTGGGGTCGACGATCATGAGACGAAAGAGTTCACCACATTTTCCGAAACACCGCTCGATCGGAATGGCGCCAGTCTGCCTATCAACGTTTTGCGAACGATTATATTCGTTATCGTTTGGAATCTGGGTAGCGTTATCGTTTGGAATCTGGGTAGTTGCCTGTTGATTACTCGCAGGGGTTGTAGACGTTTGCGATATGGGCGAGTCAGAAGCAGAGGCAGCCAACTCGATTTTCTTGATGTTGGGAAAACGCAAAAAACCAAAGCAAAAGTCTCCAGAAATGAATTCAGAGGACAAGGCAGCCAATTGGTTGGCCGCGATGTATTCTGAAGAAGCTAGAAATGAACTCGAGAGGACAAGGCAGCCACCTTCGTTGGCCACGTTGTCCTCTGAATTATTTGAAGAAAAGGATCAGAGCATAAACCAGCCAGCTGTCATGCTATGGGCGACAGACATGCAGTTTATAAATTATTTCCAGTAAATTCGGCTTTTAAAAGTTTTACTGCTTTTATGGGTTCCAAGTTTATTGTGCCTCTGCTGTGGTCTGTTGTGATTGTCGGCACGTTTACAAAGCCATTTAGGGGATGTTTTTGATGTCCTCGTGTGGGCACCCCTTTTCGCTCCTTCTCCTTTAAGGTCACCAGAAGAAAAGAAAAGAATGCAATGCCAATGTTGTGGTCCTGGACAAAAAAAGCTTTAAAAAGATACACCTACCCAGAAAAGAATGGCCCTGTATGACAGACTACCTGATAAAATTTGCTGCGACGGTTCTCTTCCATTTGCGGAGGACGATTCGAAGAGAAACACTGCGTTTGTGCAGTGGCACACGTCAACCGGCTGCACTGAGACAGAACAGCGAAGTTGAAGTAGATTTTCGTTATTTCTCGAAGTCTCCATCAGATCAACGTGATCAGATTTTCCCTTCATTGCAGTCTGACAGGATGAAACGGGCTTCTTGCTTGATGCAAACGAATACTGTGGTATCAAACATGTGCATGCAATCACCTTTGGAAAGGGAACTGCAATTTGAAAATGGCCGAAAAATTTTCCTGCGTTGTTGGCGGGGTTTAGCCAATGCTCTCGCAGTCTTTATTTTTGGACAAAAACATGTTTTATTTGGGACGCAAACGTTGCAATGCAATGTTCCACACCAAGGAGGAAGCGCAAATCAAAGGGGAAATCCGAAGAAAAGTTGATAAATGATCCCTCATTTTGCTGACTGTGGGCCGGCTCGGATGGATTCGCGCATCCATACCATTGCAACCTCAGAAAAGGCAGCGCGATCAGAAATGGCACACCGTCGCAACAGCCGCTTGATCCCTTGATGCTTCATCCCTTGATGCTTCTATTGTTTTACTTTCCACTCTTTTCTTTGCATTTTCATAAGTGTTCAATCGTTTTGGGGTTTTTGTGGATGTCAATTTCACGGCTGTCTTTTCACATGCTTTGACAAAAGAAACGGGTATCTTCGCAGGCAATGTTTACGAGTATAGTCGGCAGGGAAGTTTTAACGAAAAAGAGATTGAAGGGTGATTTTGCCAACTGAAAATGTGGATTTGCAAAACTCTGTTCTTGCAAAACTCTGTTCTCTGTTCTTGACTGCCCACAAAATTGCAGAAGATTTCTTGCAAAGAATTGATTTAGCCAAGGGCCGAATCTGACCAAAATGCCAAAACCCAACCTGGCCCGCCCAATTGCTCACCAAGAGACGTTTCAACAAAACGTCCAAAATGAGGATGTATTTTGGGTCAGGCGCTTCTCTCCATGCCCGAAAACAGTTTCCGCCAATGTTTGCTTTTGCTTTGTGGCTGTGGATATAAATTTTTGGTTGATTGGGCAATTTGTAACGAACTCACTTTGGGGCTACGAACTTGTTTTGGGGCTGTGGATATCAATTTTTGCTTGATTGGGCAATATCTAACGAACTCGCTTTGGGGCTGTGGATATAAATTTTTGCTTGATTTGGCAATTTCTAATGAACTCGCTTTGGGGCAGTGGATATTAATTTTTGCTTGATTTGGCAATTTCTAATGAACTCGAACCTTTTGTCGAAACTTTTGGAGATGACCACTGGTGAGCAGTTGGGTGGGCCAGGTTGGTTTTTGTTTCAGAAGCGTCACTCCATGCCCAAAGCTGTTCCGGCCAAGGTGTTAAAATTTCTGATGCTTTCGCAGCCCTTTTTGGAGGACTTGGCGTGACTGGCTGGTTTTTTTTTCACACGCTGAAAATCTTGATGTCACAAAGCCATTCCGACAAGATTTCGCTGAAATTGGGTCAACTTGGGTCGCTTTGGCTCGATCTGGTTTGGAACCATGTTTTGCATGTAAAGCCAGGATTTCGTCCCATATATTGGTCCATTTCGCTACGTTGGGACAATTTTAACAAGATTTGATGGTGACAAAAGACATGCCAAAACAACGGCTTTACTTTAAATTAAATGCCAAAACAAGGGTTGTTCCCCGCCGATGTGATACTCCTTGGCAGATTTAACGGTTATTCCCCCTTTTTGTAAAGCCCCCAAAACAAGCATGTTTCTGAATGGTACCATACCCTCGTCACAGTTCCATTTTCAACAATCCGCAAGCATCGTGTTCATCATGATGCACCGGTGAAGGCAGCATGCAAGTATGGGTCGTGATAAGGTTCCACCAATGAGTCTCGGCAAGGAGAAAGTAACGGTATCGGAAAGTCTAAATGACCGAAAAGTCAGGAGAGGCTGATCTCGAAGATACATCATGGCGTAGTGTGTCCCAGGTGAATAAATTTTGCTCTTAGTGCAAAAGAAGTGCTCCCAAAAAGCAATATGTTGTGGGTCATTGATATGAGAACAAAAAACTTATGACTTGTGAGATTTTCGAATAAAGATTTTTTCATAGATCAAAAACGGGTCATGACCAACGGCCGAGGAGCGTAATAAATTATTATCTCGAATCGGGCACTTTTCCAGCTAACCCCATGTTAAACGTCCGACCCACAGGAGTGAGAAAAAAAACACTCGGAATAAAGAAAATAGGTTAGGATAGGTTAGGCAGGTTAGGGTAGGTTAGGTAGGATGGTTGGGTTAAGTTGGCTCTTGTTTGCTTTTTATTCACGCGAAAAGTCCGGTAGATTAATAAAATACGCGACCGGGGATTCTTTATTTCTTCCGTAAAACACATCAATCGATCAACCAAGCTGTATAGCACTCAATCTGGCGACCATGCTGTGTTGCTGTCGCCCGATTGACGACAGTTTCTCAAAGTGGGGAATAGACCCAGCCCATAGTGACGCACGGCGTAGAAGCGTTGCGTTCAAACAGGGTCTTCCGAAAGTGTCTAGAAACCTTCAGATATGGGTTATGCAGTTTTGAGGCAATTCTTGGAGCTCATGATGGCGTTTCTTCAGAACTGTGGACGTGATGCCTACGCAGTGCAAGCAATCAACTCAGTTTGGACAAGAAATATTCGGAAGTGGCTCTACAAGAATCGAAAACCGCAGCACCTATAGCTGTATCGAGTTGTCAGCTGCTTTTGAAACTTTCTAGTATCTGTACTTGTCCGCAGGCTTGCGCACGTGCGGATTTGAAAGAAATTTGAACCCCCACTTCCTTTTGCACGCCCCTGAAAAACTGCCAATCGAATCTGACGGCACAAGACGAAGGTTCGACCAAAATAACAAAATAACCTTTCATTGTTTTGACCATTGACATTGGGATATGATAGCTTCTGTTAAAATTGAAAAACAGAGCAGCGAAATTCTTGTTGGATTTTTTGATCTTTATCTGGATGAAGATGTTGATCATTGCATTTTTGCACGAATTCATGCTGTTCAGATTGGAATGATTGGGATGATTGTTGACGAACAGAACAATCCGCCTCCGTCGCCTCAAAACAGGTCGCTTCCTTGCCGGCCACTTCTTCATAGCTCAGGCCGCCTCCACTTGTGAGGCGGTGGAGGAGTCCGCCTCTGCGGGGAAACCGAACTTCAAGTTGTTTGTTTTTTCCTTTGTCCAATTTTTTTATAATTGTCAGCTTTTTTTGAAAGAAATTTTGTAGCAATTGCCGCTTTTTTGCCTCACACTGTAGATTTTGCTGCAACGATTAAAATAATGATGGCACGGGTGTTGATCAATCTGCCAGCTATCTTCTCTCCTCTTTCCCATGATCTGGTTTCCAACAATCTGCAGCAAAACTCTTGCTTGCCGGAAGTTGATCCCAAGCACTGCCTAATTGGGGATGCAGGTGGGCGGAGCCCCCATGTGATTTTCTAGGCAGGTAGCGTCGCCCCAAAGATGCATCATTCAGCTTCGTTCTCCCAAACTGTGCAATTTGGCTTCACATCATCAATCCTCATTTTTTGGCATCTGGGTCATTTTAGATATCTCGTAAAAATGATTTCCTCTTCTTCTTCTTCTTTGGGTCTTATGGACAGATAGCCTTCAGCTGGTGGTCCGACCCTATGTTTTGCTGTCCCGTCAGCCATGGTCCCGGCGAGGCACTGGCAAATATCACCTAAGAGTAGCTGCTCCAGCACCAACCGCTCCAGGCACCCAATCAAGGGTTCCGGCGAGGTACCGGCATACTCCCGAGGGCAATTGCAACAGCACCCACCGCTCCAGGTCCCAAGACCACAGTCACAGCTACCGACACTGCCGGTTTTATGGAACAGCCAACCCGCAGGAAACCGACGTCGAGGATCGGCAGGTGATATCAAGTGGCTTCTGTGTTCATGTAACCTGCCAGGCCTCTGTCTTGGACCTGAAGCCAGGTGTTCTTTGACGTGCGCAGTGTGATGCGATACACGGGACCTCCTTCTTAAAGTCCCATCCGAAGGACTAACAGACTGGCCACTTAAGTCTGTCTATCCGAATGAATTCACTATATGCCTGGAGGATACACATTTCGTTTGTGCCACCCAATTACGTAAATGGTTTTGTAGAGTCTTTATGAGTTTTTAAGCGCCAATTGCTGTGCATGCCATTCCGTGTTCTGCACTCTGAAGTTTCATTCTTGGTTTGAAGGCGAACTTTTTTTCTCAAGAAAACAGGCTTTTCGTAAAAATTTGCGCTGTACCGGTAAAAGGTGTATTGGAATCTCAACAGGGCTGGATTTAGGCATGGCCCGATAGGGCATATGGGCCCGCTGCCTTTGGGGCCTCCAGAAAAAAAAGGGGCGAACTCCACCAAAATTAAAATCATGGAGGTACCTCCCCGCATCACCGGTGGAGAACGCCTGAGCCGAATGAGGAAGCTTTCTAACCAGATGCGGCCTCATGTGAGGCAGCGCATGCGGTGGCGGCTGTGGTGTGCGCCATCAAGTGTTGCCTTCAATGCAAAAAAAATGGACAACAAAAAGTCATGGCAGCGGACAGCAAAATTTTTACTGGTGAAAAGATTGTCGGTAATCGTCTCGTATGCGCTCTACCTTTGTTTGGGGCTGGCAAAAACCCAGTTTGCGACTTTCGCTTTCGCTCTCGCTTCGTGGCACCCTTTCGCTAAACAACGGTTTACCGGACGCTTGACATTTCCCTGTCCATTCCGTTTCCATGGTGCTGCTGAAATATATCCTTGCAGCGCTTTCACATCTTCTGCATGGCAGATTGCCAGCGAGAAGATTTCTTTGGCGAAGGAAATTTAAACTGCGGGCATGCGGACACCGATGCTGAGGCAAGCAAGAGCGCTCTAACAAAATTGCGTAAACCGCGGCGCTTATCATGCAGTCAGCCGAATAAAGGGCAGGTAATGCAAAAAACCACACCCAACATAAACCATATGAGATCAATACCATTATACCGCCATACCAACCTTTTGTTAATACAGCACTTTGTATAATCAGAGTGCATTGCCCGGGGTCGACTTTGCAACAGCATCTTTGACCTGCGCCCGCTTCCCCTGATATAATCCTCTGTGTTCTGATGGTTACCAATGCACACAACTTATCCCATCTAAAAATTTGCTCTCATTGTTCGCCTCTGCACGTTGAGTCAGAACAAGGCACACCTTGGTGTGTCTTTTTTTCAATCAAGTTGTGTCGCATATTTTTTTTTCCAATCCACTTCCACGGACCACGAGTTCGCAACAGCCAATCACGTCGTCAAAATGTGTGACGTCATCAATTTTTGGATTTTTGCATTGCCACCGCTTTTTGCCATTTGGCATGTTTGCCACCGCTTCGCAACTCTTTCTAGGGTCGCAACAGGGTTAGGTTTGATCAGGTTAGGTTAGGTTAGGTCAGGTTAGGTTTGGTTCAGTTAGGTTTTGAAAATTGGATGTTGAAATTGGCTGGAATTCCCAACAGCCAATCAGAGACGCGCATGCGGAAGTGGATTGGGAAAAAAATATGCAGTTGTGTCTTGGTCAGAATGAGCAACACATGTGAGGGAAACGCAGGTAATGGTGCGTCGCTTTCAAGACAACATTTGTTTCTGCGCAATGTTTTCTCCCGTCCCTCACGAGCCTCAATATGCCAGCTAATTACCAAGGAATTCGTGCGCCCAATTGTCACACAGCATTGCCAGTTGCCTATCCATGAATCTCGATTACCGTTCTTTCATCGACGTAGACGCGAAAGTCGCAAATAGATATTTTTCGGCTCGCAGGAAAAGGTAGAGCGCATACGAGATGATTACCAGATTGTCATATAGGAGACGAGAATATATGCCAAAATCTATCATTCACTGCGCAATCGAACTGTTGTTGTTGTTGAACACCAAGCCGCAGGTTGGTTGGAGGAAATGGGTGGACACCAACCAGAAGGTCGACGCCTGTCATCAGCTGGTGAGTCCGCATTGAAGGTCGGATGGGTTATCTGGTGACCAACGCAGGATATCACCGCGCAACAACAGGTTGTCATTGCTGTCAACAGCCCGCAAAACGACTGGATCTCTCTTCTGTCAACAGCGAGACAGCTTCAACAGGGCGGCTATATGTTTTGAGATGTGCAGATATGTCGCATTATTTCCGCAACATTCACTATCTACATTGTCCTTGCATCGACTTTGCTCTTCAATAATTCTGCAGAGAGAAAAAGTGAACCGAAGAATCTGGTTCGCAAATGGACAGGGAAACAGAAAGCGTTTCAAATGATATGACCAGAAGCTTTCTGTTCCGTGCAAAGGCCATCATGCGAGTGCCCTGGTGATATGAAGTTGTTCTTCAGATATTGTCTGGGCTGGGTCAAGATGTGATATCCGCTACCTGCGCCGTCCGCGGCAAATGACATTGCCTTCGACCATTATGTCTGCCGTGCATTGTTCAGAAATGTGAGAGGGAAACTCCAATTTTGGCTGCTTGGATTTGGTGGGGGCAAAACAAGAACATGTCCAAGAAAAAAACATTCTCCTCTCGGCTGCTGCGACAGAAGTAAAAAAGATAGGTCTCCAATGAGAATGTCGGAAGATGGTATGAAAATGTGTGAGGAGGGTGAAAGGGCGTATACCTAGGCATCCACAAAGATAAATAAATTAAACGCGGAGTTGTAAATTTTACTTCATCAGTGTCAAACTTGACTTGTCATCGGGTTCGAAAAAGGAATGCCGACACATGCGTATGCTGTGGGGATGGATCTCCTGATGAGGGCCTTCATTATTGGCGTGATCGATCCTCCACTTTTTATTGCCGCATCAAGCTGAACCAAGAGCTATAGTATTCCGTAGCTCTGGCTGAACCAACCACCATCACTTTGATGTCCCCTTTTCCCTTGAAATGGAGTTGGCTGCATCTGCAATTTCCCGAAAAGAGCTTACGGGATTTGGTCAATCCGTCCAAGTCGGTGATTTTCAGTTGGCTGCATCTGCAATTTCCCGAACAGAGTTTTTCCGTTTTGGCCAATCCATCCAAGTCCCTTATTTGTTGGCTGCATTTACCTCTGACAAGGGAAATTTTCAGAAATTCCTCATTTCAGACGATTTTTCAGCAATTTTTCTGATTTTTGCAAAATTAAGAAGGAACAAAAATTTACGCAGCTTAAAAAGACCTTTCCAAAAATACCAAATACTCAATATCGCAAAAAATGACTTGGCTGGCTCTGCATCTGACTTGCCCATATGATTGTTGTTGGTTGACCGTAGGTGGCTTTCACCGAAGCAGTCGATGATTGAATGGAACTACATCGGTCGCTTATGTTCTTGTGTTTCAGGAGATTCCTGTGACTTGCAAAAGTCTTTCCGCAGATGGTGCAGCCGTGAGTACGAGCGATGTGATTATTGAGTAACGGCAGAGAATGAAACGATTCGTTGCACAGAATGCAGGATATGGGTGGTCGGCACTTGAGTTGATGTTTCCGTAAATATATTGGTCTGGTGAAAGTTTTAGAACAGCTCGGACAGGTGGGAAGAGGTCGTGGTCGAGGTCTGGGATGGCGATGCTCGGTGCTGCTTTCTAGTGTGGGTGAAATGATTTGTCCATTTGCGCTATCTTCTCCTTCATGGTCGAAGTTTTTTTTTTACCCTCGACTTCCGTCACCATCCACTGCTGCGTTGTTAATGGTAACTTCCTTTTCCCCTTGGTTGAAATGGAAGAGGAAGTTGAGGCTTTTGGCTTCGGCTGCGGAGGTGCTTTATCTTTTTTTACACCTTGCTCGTATTCTATTTCCTCGAACATCAGGTCGTCTTCATCCTCTTCGCCGCTAGAACTCAGGGTTGTCATATACTCTTGATGAGAAGTGCCCTGACCAGCAACTTTACTGATGCTGCTCTCCGAAAAAGGTACAGATGGAGTTGGCATATCGATGCTGGAATCATGTCCCTCGTTCTTCCTTGCCTTTGCCACTGCCAGGGATGGTCCTGCGGCTTCGGGATGTGCTGTTTCTGCATCCATGTAGTTGCGAAGGGTTCTGTAGACAAATTCCAGATCCGACCTACCCACTATTTGAAGGGTCTTCTGGAAAGGTGCGCCCGGGCTTTTGATGACGGAGACAATTGACAGTGGTGAGGCGAGAGGAACGTCATCCATCCAATCCCAGCGCTGGAACGTGTGATAAACGCTGACATCCGGATAAAACGAATCAGGTTTTTCAATATTCACGTTCATTGTTGTGATGTCATCCTTTTCTTTGTTGGACAGACCGGTTAACCAACCGACTTCCCTTGCCACGTTACTCAACCTATCAAATGTTATTCCTTCAGTGCTGCTGCTTCTGCTGCTGCGACTGCCGTCGTTGTGATTGTTGGGCTTCTTATTGCTAATTGGTGGAAAACGATTCAGGACCGTGGTTAGAAGGGAGCCGAGGAACGTTACGAATTGAGGCAGAACGGACGTGACGTGGAGAGACACCGAATGGATTTCGTTGTTCGGCATTCGCCGTTCCATTTTTACGTACTTGTTCTGTCCGCTGGAATCGTGGGTTTCTCTGATGCGAAACTGGGGAATAGCGGCGAGCTGCCTTGATCTCTGAGAAGTAGACATGGATGGTCCCGGTTGCGCTTGCTGTTGATTCAGCTGGAAAGGTGATGCGTGCTGAGCGGTTCGACTCATGTGGCTCTGGAGGAGAATCAATCCGTGGTTGAATTTTTCAGGATTCGATTTCGCTTTAGATGATGTCCACGTTGCCGATGCCATAATAGGTTCTGTAACGATTAAAGAAAAAACTTTATTTTATAACCTCGCGCGTTGATGACCATATTATCTACCCATTTGTGCTCTGCATTCAACTCAAACGACTCGGACAAGTTCTATCCTTTTGCAATTTACTTTTTTCTCCATATCTTACGGTTTACCCTGTGCATTAGAAGCATTTCTACTTCATTGCGGCCGAAGGTGAACAATTCTAGCATTTGTTGCCTTTGGAGTAATTGTCATCCTTTTTTTGGTTATTCGTTAGTTGCGATTTTTTTCAAATTGTCTCATTAGCGTTTTTCACGGATTTCCGTCACACATGTGTATGTTTCTATCAGCTCATGCTTACATAAGTCACATAACATGAAGCAAATTTGTCCAAAACCAAATCCTAATCAAGTATTTTTGTGATATTGCTGTCCAGCCCGCGTAGATGACAACACACATTTATGACGATATTCAAAAGATCCTGCGTCAGTGCACTCATTCTCCACACTGCAAAATTGTAAACCCATGTCAAACGAATTTACGCGATGCGTTGGTCTCTGCCCATTTCATATAAAAATTATGCTTACAGATCGTCTCATACGTTGTCTCGGAACTCGGAACTCAAACTGGGAAACGGATCTTCCCCTCAACGCTTTTAATAATCAGTAAATTTCACTGTAAATTCCGCCGGGTTCACGAAAAAATAACCCACCTTTCATTATTTATGGATGACCAATCTTAATTCTGTTTTCTGTTTTCGATTTGTAATCTTATCCGATACCGAGTTCCGATTTCCCTATTGATTTTCCGTTTTTCCAATTTTCGAAAACAATTACTTACCTGATGTTTTGCAGATGCCTAGAGATACTTCTAAATCCTCCCGAAGTTTGTGTTCGTGAGCACAACCAGATCTTTATGGTGATGTTGAATTCAAGCACTGCTGTTGCTTTCACAGATTAATTTCCGTTGAAATATATTATTTTCTAATATTTATTAACACTTGGAATCTAAACCTGAAATCAAAAGAGGGTAATGGCAATACACATTGACGAATAAATATTTCACAAACACCTCTTCTATTGTATCAATAGGAAATAAAAATTTCCTAAGAGACACCACACGCAAGAAATAGGCACTATTGAAAGCGCCGTGATTATAAGAGTCAGTCCGTCGGTAAATCGCTCCTTCAGTCGATCAGTAACTCAATGGGTCACTCTTGTAGATATCACTTCGATTCTTCACATCCGCTCCTCTCTATTATCCTGCCTACTTACTAGCTGCCTGCTTGCTTACTGCCTGCCTGCCTGCTTACTGGCTGCCTGGCTGCGATTACTAGCCGCCTGTATACTGGCTGGCCAACCGCACGGTCTGTCGGTTTTTTCGCTCTCTCAACTGCGTAATCGTTGCGCAAGATTTTCTGAACACTTTCACCACTGCTCTTTCCGCTTGATATCCCAGGATGAAACTGATTGTTTGACCAGTTTCGGTACGAGTATTTATACTCCCGTGACAGCAATCATACTTCAGAAAAAAAGAACCAAAAAACAAGGTACGTGCTTTTCGACCATTCATTTCGAAAATTTTTACATTTACCATATGTCGTTTTCTGAAAAAATTGGGCCGTGATTTTTGCCAATTCTCATTTCTAACACGAACGACACCCGTCTTTCATTTTAACACTGATGATGAAAACATGTCTTTCACTTGATCTTTGTCACGTATGCCTGTCTTTTGCATGATGGTTGATGCTTCAAGCACGCTCCGCTCGTAAATTCATATGGGAAAAAAATATTAAAATTTCTCGAACCGTTTCGATTTCGCACGTTCGCTGCTGCTTCTACTGCTGCAAGCACGTTCCGCTCGTAAACTTCTACCGCACAAAAACATTTCTTCCATTTTCGCGAGCCGTTTCGAATCCATAAAATTTCAGGTGCATTCCCAGTTTGGCACGTTCTCACGTTCGCTACTACTGCTGCTGCGGCTGGAATCGGCCGACGTTTATTTTCTTCACATCTTCCGCAAATCGCCTGCCTGCCTGCCTGCGCCTGCCTGCCTGCATAAACTCGTGCCGCGGCACCTGTGCTGTCTCTCGCTCGTTCACTTTCTTCACTCACTTCTATTCCTCTCGCATCAGCACCTTTTCATTTTCTGCGACTATTTCTCGCGATTTCGACATGCTGCACATTTTCAGTTGCGCTTTCGACGCTGCACCTTTTCAGCTGCGCCTTCGACGCTGCACCTTTTCATTTGCGCCTTCGACGCTGCACCTTTTCAGCTGTGCCTTCGACGCTGCACCTTTTCATCTGTGCCTTCAACGCTGCACCTTTTCATCTGTGCCTTCAACGCTGCACCTTTTCAGCTGCGCCTTCAACGCTGCACCGTTTCAGCTGCGCCTTCACTCTCTTTACTCCAAATTTGACAGCTTCTGCATCTGTGCTCCTGCGTCCCCATTTCTATTACTACTGTTCTATACGTAGTTTATAGTCAGATGGGTCAGGTCAGGTAGGTGAGGTCAGGTTAGGTTATATTGTTTTAGGTTAGGTCTTCTGAAGGGACATATAGTTACTGCTTCGGCAACATGAAGACAATCTTAGCTCTTTTGTTGATTGAAAAAACCGTGGGTGTCCTTCTAGCACAACAAACTTGAGGAGTAAACTTGAAATATAGGTACATTGTATCTCGTATACATTTAACCGTAACACACAAAACTGTTACTTTTTTACCCCATCTATACGAGTATTTTATTCTAAAGCTTACCCTTTAATTTTTGTAATGTGCTATGAACATATCTTTCTTCAAATTACAGAAAATTCTTGATTCTACAATTGGAAAAAGAGCCTTTATCAGACAACTATTCTTACAGGCAACAAAATAAAAACAAAAAAAAAACGAAAACGAAAACACAACGACAAGACAATAAGCAGCAAATAACTTAAAAAACGACGTGATAATGATACTATTTCAGTTATTATTTATTTTTCAAAAAAAGTGAACAAATGACTTGGCACTGTATCATACACAACATGAGAATACAACACAAAATTACGCAAGCATAGTTAAAAAAGAGATCGGAAAAGGGGTTGAACAAGTCAACGATTTTCAAAAAAAAAAACAACAACAACAAAACACACAAATCAAACGGTGGGAGTCAAGGTCGTGGTGCAAGACACGCGATAAAGAGTGTTTGATAAGATCGGAGAGTAAGAGGGAAGGCTGTTCCGGTCGGTAATAGTCTGAGGAAAAAAGGACTGGAAGAAGACATTTTTCTTGCAAAACGGGAGGATACAGCCTCTCTCCTTCAAAAAAGATGTTGGGAAATTTTCCTTCCTTTCGCGTGCAATCGCTGACTGGAATGTACTGCCTGCAACAGTGTTCTCCCAGCCATTGAGCATACCAATTCTTAGGAGGAGATTTTCCTGCCTGCCCAGCTCAGAGAGTTCTGAACATGGGTGAGCTGAACGGCATCTTCCACTCATTTGCTCCTTAAGTCCATCTCCTCCATTGACTGATAATAATTTAAGTCGTTTTGATCAATTACCTAACTTTTCAATTTCCTTACCGTTTTCTCCCAGCTTCAGTTCTTTCTCCTTCCTTGTGAGTGTATGTGAAATTTGTTGTATCCTATGTGTATGATAATGGGGAAACCCACAAATACAATTCAATTCAATTCAAAAAATACAGCTCAGGCCAATTTCTGTGCGCCTTTGAGTAGGTGTTAGACAATAGGAGGTAGGCTGGGGAAAATCAACATCACCAACAATTATGTCTTTAAACAAGTTTAGTCGGTGGATTCGGCGGCGACTCACGAGAGTGGGGAGATCAAGTTCTTCATGGCAGTAACGCTTATTTCTCGACTGTGTTTATGGGTTATTGCCGCTCTCCGTTGGATTGCTTCAAGGGCGTCAGAATGGAAACGCTTATAGGGATCCCACACCGCACAAGTTTAGTCGATGGATGCTATTCAAGAAAA
>JASGXE010011731.1:0-13695 GCA_030068105.1 Sinentomon sp. SZTP_YWyxl
GGATCCGTGAAAAAACTTGGCGATATGGAGCGATTTTTGGAACGGCTGTTCGCAATTCATGATCGAAATTCATCAACAAATCTCATTCCGAGCCCCCCAATCAGTGGTTATAGGGACAAGTCCTCCAATGTCTACATTTCGCAGTGGTGAGGCGCCGCCCGCCGGTCACTCTGCATATGTCTATATCTCGTTGGTTTCACCTGTGTGTTTGCAGTCGTTTTTTTCAATCGGAAAAATCCAGAACACAAACAAGCACTGCCTGTCGATATTCAACGCAAGCGAGGCCAGGCTAAAACACATTTGCAGGGGTAGCCAATGTTCTCTGTGGCACGACAGACTCAACGGCGATGTTTTTAGCTGTCGTTATCCCAGATTTCTTAGCTGTATTTATCACCCGGATGTGATCAAAACTTGAGCGCAGCAGAGTTGGCCCATCGTAGACTCGTTAACCACCGCTTGACAACTTGAGATCTATTGGAGAACTGACGAAATTATAGCAAGATGGGGTTCGAACCAGACACGGACTAGACACAATACCTCCCACCTATTTTCCATCTGAACCTGCTTTCCGGTCTCGCTGGGATTGAGAGAGAGAGATAAGTGGAGAGAGAGGATGTGAGGAAGGGAGGAAGCGATAATTGGAGGAAGAGAGAGTAAGGTAAAGAGGCAGAGAGGGAGAGAGGGAGGGAGAGAGAGGGAGAGAGAGAGTGAGAGAGAGGCAGAGAGTGAGAGAGGGAGAGAGTGAGTGATAAAGAGAGAGTTCCACTTTTACACTAATAGCAAACCTGTTTATTATAATTGCGGGATTTGCCTATACTTTATTTTAATGTCGTGTGCAAATTCTGAAAAGAAATTTCCGCAAATCGCATCGCTCGCATTTCTATGCTCACCCATCTTTTAGTATAGTTACATGGTTACTCATCTGTAACCAAGGGCAAATGTTCAACAGGTTTACGTGTGCAATTACCAGTCTATTGCACTATACCCACAGCATCGCAATTACAAGCAATTCGTTCGATCACCGCCCCTGTCCGGCGGCGATCGTTTTACGAGTGGATCACAATCGAAATTAATCTTGTTCTGAATTTAAAATCATTGAAATATCGCGAAAAATTTATGAGGCATTGATTAATTACACAGGGTGCTCGGAAAGAGGCGTCATGGAATTGGAATATCCAGTCAAACGAAACAGCAAAATTCAGTAACAGTTCCAAAGTACTGAGTTCCAGCGCTTCCAGCGCGGTCACAACACCTCCGCCGCTTCTGTCTCAACGGCGCTAATGCCGCATCCACCGCTTCAACGCCGCATGTTTCGCCCGCAGCTTGATCTAGTTAGAGAAGCGGGTGAAGCTGTGGAAGCGGCAGAAGTAGTGAAAGCAGCGTTGTTGAAGCGGCGGAGGCAGCGGATGCGGCGGAGGCGGCGGAGGCGGCGGAGGCGGCGGAGGCGGCGGAGGCGGCGGAGGCGGCGGAGGCGGCGGAGGCGGCGGAGGCGGCGGAGGCGGCGGAGGCGGCGGAAGTCAGTGCTTTGGAACTGTTATCCAAACTTCACACAACTCAAGCATTTGTTTCTCTGACGATCTGTCAGCAGGACATACCTCGTCGCTTGCACCGGTTCCCATCAGAACACCGAAGTTAAGCAACGTTTGGCCAGGACAGTGCTTGGATGAAAGACCACTCTTGTACCCCTGATGGTGTGCTGCTGGAAGGGGGCTTTGGTGCCAAGTCGCTCGTCTCCCTCGGGTGGGACGTTTAACAGGAGCTGCCGCGTGCCGATTCACATAATGCACGTTAAAGAACACCTTTTGCTCCAGGTCCAAAACAGAGGCTTGGCAGGTTACACAACAAAGAAGACAAACATCACAAGACACACGTCAAAGTGAGCATGCTCTCTTCGGGAAATCCTGCGGGCTGGCACATGTCGGAAAACCGATCCGAGCCGTTTCCGTTGAATGCAGAGCGGAGTTGAGCTACGATTATGGGGCATTGTTCTCCATGTGAGTCAAGTTGTGCAACAAGGTTCAAGCCGAGCCTGCACCGGCCGCATGGCTGTCAGCTCAAGACGGCAAATGAAGATGAAGAGGGATCTTGCGAAAATTATGACAAAATAGCAGTTTCTATATAACTATGGGCTTATTTCACGTTTTCTGCCTTGACTGCAAGGCACAGGAAACGTATTTGCCAGCGACAAAATTTGGCAAGTTTATAACGATGCCACCGTGCGAATGAATACAATTTGTCTTTTTTGCACAATGCCACCTATGTTACACGTGGGAAAATACCCCATGAGAGAAAAAATAATTGGTTTTTTTTCGCTTCATGCTTCCACGTTTCTATTGGATGCTCACGGTCCCATGTGTGATAGTGGCGGCGAAATTTTTGTACCCATACTTGTAAAAATTACGACTGTTCAGATTTTGGCAAAAAATCTATGCTGCAGAAATTAAAGATCCTCTTCACGAGGTCAAAATCTAACACCCCAATGGAATGCTTTCTTGAAATCTGGCGCTTTAATTTCTACCGTCTGCATGAGAATGAAAAAAAAAAAAAAACGTTTCGAAGGCAACAGTTAAATGGGAAAAACACTGTGTAGATATATTAATTCCGCCGCCACAATTCTCATGTTTGCATTTTTCCTTTGCTGTTGTGCAGGCGGCAGAAATAAAGGCGTCAAATTAAAACATGCGAGTATGCTAAAACAGCTGAGAATGCTTCACACTCTTCCATTTAAATACACAGAAAAACTTTAATTTCTGTGCCGAGAATGAAGTTTTCGACCGAGTTTTCATTGTTGAAAGAATTCTGAATTCACTCTGAGCACACTATTCTTGGCTCAAATCTTCAAGTGTAATGAGTAGTAGCTTTCTGGAGTGTCAGATTTTGACCTCGGTTACAATAGAGGATCTTTAATTTCTGCAGCATGGAGTTTTTGCAAAAATCTGAACAATTGCAATTTTCATGTACCCAAACAAGTGCCGCATCTTTATACACCTGCTTCTGATTTGAATAATCGAATAGGTATGTTTCAAAACTGGTTGTCGTTATGCGATCATCGGTCAGACTCCATTTATAATGTATCGCAGGTGTGTATCGCAGGTGTGCACGATTCGACGATCATTATTGAATTGTGTTCGAATTTAACCCAAGGTCGGCAGACATGCCCACAGGTCATTGTATCTTATGAAACAATCTGAAGAGACCGAAATAAGTTGTCCAGCGAAAAGAAATCAGAACTGGACTGCATGTTGCTGGAATTCCAGACAAAGGTACTTCATACAGGGTAGCCCAAAAGTCTCTGGCCATAGGAAAAATGGAAATTTTGTTGCTTTTATAATATTTTGTGATCTGAAATTTTTCCTTTTGCTACAACCACAGATGTCGAGACAATCTTCTCCATTTAATTCAATGCTAAAAATTATACCTGCGACCGGGACCGGTGACTGTGGCAGAACGAACTGAGGCAGAAGTGGACTTGAGGCAGAATTTTTGCATTTTTGGAGGCTGCATTAATTTCTCCGGTTTAGGTTAGGTTGCGAACTGTCGATCACCTCTCGCAATTCTCTGTTCCTATACAAGGGTGAGTCACCTCGAATGTTGGTTTTTTTCGATCGCAATTTCCGCAAAAACGGAGATATCTCCAAAACCACCCCTTGCACCCCTTCAGACACCCCCAAATGTGGCCTCATCGAATCGCAAGAAGACTGAGGTCTCAGGCCCCATCATTCGAGGCATGAAGAACGCATGCCTGCTGAAAAAACGCCCCTCCAATCTCTGTACCCCTTCCCGCAGAAAAACCACCCCTAAAACAGAAGACAAGGGATGGGTTTGAGTCGGATCACTTCTGGTGCTTCAGAACAAGGAAATGAACAACTTTGTAATTTAAACCATGTACCTCCGAAGCACAGTTCCGGAGATAATGCGCAGCATAGAAAACACCCTAATTACCCTTCCCCAAAAAGGGTGTAGGGGTGTCAATTTTGGAGAATCCAATGAAATCAAACGAAGCGCAAGAGAACCAGGCTCCAAAACCTCCATTGCACCACAATTGTAAAGGTGCAGCCGTTTTCGCGGAAACTGCGATGCGATCGAAAAAAACCAACATTCGAGGTGACTCACCCTGAAAAGAAAAAAAAAGTTATACAACGCATATTTTCATTCTTTTTTCCGAAAACTATCAGAGAATGGAATGCATTCCAAAGAATTCACCCTTCTTGAGATTCAACACCAAATGAACCCATGCTTGTAAATTATTTCGCCATATTCCCCAGCGCCTGCATCAACGAGGAAATTCGAGATTGCTTTTGTTCAAATCTGGACATGAACTATTTGCTCTATAATTTTTCAATTTAGTTCATTTGAAACTTAACATTCTCGCTATTGCTGTGAATACTTCATCTTTTTGACAACGCATTTGACTGCCTATGCATTGTTATTATTGCGATGATTCTGCAATTTAAATAAAATTGAATTGAATTGAGTAATATTTTTTCTCCATTCACTTCACTGCTAAAAATTATACCTATTTGTTTTATTATAATTATGAACACAATACTGCCGCAAAGGGATGTGCAGCAGGAGTGCATGAGGGTGCACGCCCCCGTGTCGAACATCACGGATAAGTTAATTATAAGGGAACAGTTTAACAAAGCAATTATTTAAGCGACCAAATAAAGCTCAACTGGCAACCGCATCTTTAGAGTGGCAGCCAAGGCAAACTCTGCTCTTTACTATGTCAAACGTAACTATAGAAAATGCCCTCGCAAAATTCGTGATCTTGCATACAGGAGCCTTGTCCGTCCGATCATGGAGTATGCTTCTGCTTCCCCTGCTTTGGATCCTTTTCTTGCTTCTGACTGCCACATTTTAGACGCTGTTCAGCGGCGTGCTGCCCGATTTGTTGTGGGAGACTGGTCGCAAAAGCAGCGTCTCGCAAATGATTCTTGATCTCGGTTGGGAATCTCTGTCTGCTCGTAGGAAAGTGGTTAGGTTAATTGGCCTTTTTCATGTTGTATCTAACTTGGGTGGATGGGCCGAGCTTTTAGAACACGTGAACCTACCACACTATTACTCCCGTAAATATCACATTTATAAGATAAATCCTTTGAGATACAATAAAGATGTTGGGAAGTACTCTTTCATCAGGGCTTATTATAGAGGGTTAAACGCTTTCGCGGTCATGTTGCAAACGGCACGACTACCTGCTTCGTGACGTCACGGCGATGACAGCCATGCAGACCATTTTCCGATTTGTCAGATTGGGATATCAGAGGTGTTCATCAATTTTGCAAGGAATCAGCTGTGGTTTATTTGATTCCATCCTTCTCCTTTGACCCGTTTGTTTGAAAGAGCGAGTCTGCAGAGATTTTTAAGGTGCTTTATAGGCTGACAAAAAAAACTCGTCCGAACTTATTTTTGATGTCCATATCGGGAATTGTGGATACCCTTGGCTGAAACAGCTGTTGAAAATCTTCGCATTACACCCTTCGAAGCCGATAGTGTTTGCGTTGATGAAACTGAAGAAAACCTTCACTGTCGTTGACAAATGATTCTCCACTGATCTGACGGTTCAGTGAGACAAAAATATGCCTATTTCTCTCAAAGAGCAACTTCATGCTTCGGACTGGGGACAAGCAGACATGGCACTGGATTAGGTTTAGGAAGGCATCTCAGTGGTGGAAGGCCAAGGAGCTCAGGCTGAATGCACATGAAAGAAATTTGGCTGCGAAGAACCAGAAAAGGTTTTTTTGCCTTCCAGAGAAAACCTTTTTTTTTCATGCAACCAAATTTCCATTGTTTCAACAAAAAAAAAACAAAACAAACGGCCGTATTCCCCATTATAACTCACCCTCAGGTGCACTCAATAACCAATTCAACAGAGGGATGCATTTTTCCAACAATGCAACTGGAATAAGCGTTGTGCATATAGTCTGTTCATTTTCAGAATGGTCCGCGCGCTTTTTGCAGACAGGGATGTGCAAATTTGTGCAAAATTCGGAAATCTGAGATTTTGAGCTGCGGGCGTCAATTTTCGAAACTCTGTCGGTTTTCACCAATCAATCTTTTGATAATTCTATTTTTGGGAGTTTTTTCAATTTTCTGTGATCACGATCTGTCTGGTTTGCTGGTCGTTCCGCTCCTGGCTTTTGAAATGTGCACTTCTGGTGCAGCGCTGATCCGAAACTTCGCTGGCCTTCACTTTGCAATTATTGGCACCGACCTGCAATGGCGTGAGGCCACATCTGCTGTTGTTGCCATCAACTGGAAACCAGGCCACGTATTCATGTCTGGAAAATTTTAAATCATGTTTGGTTTGCTTTTCCATCTGTGATATGTTTTTGTCCAAGCAAACAGGTGCCAAACGAAAATGAAAAACTCTGCCGATGGGGAGACTCGAACTCACGATCTTCGGATCCGGGGCCCAGTGCAGTGCCACTGAGCTGGCGGCGCTTGCCGAAATTTCGGTTCGAAAATCGCGCTTAAATGATGAAGCTCGGACATTCAGGCAAAGAATGTTCAACAATTTGAACACCTCTGTCATGCCCCCGCTCCCACCTTCGTTTTGCTGCAAGTTTTGGCGCGGACCATTCTGAAAATGAACGCACTTTAGAAATGAATTTTCACAACACAAATCTGTCCATTGAATTGGTTATTGAGTGGCACCTTAGGGTGAGTTGCAATGGGAATACGGCCGAAAGTGTCTCGCAAATTGTTTCAAAACACTGTGGTTCTTCAAAAAACCGTTGTTCTGAAAACCCAAATTTCAATTGTTCTCAAAAATTCCTTGGTTTCGAACAAGACTTTCTTGCATGGTTGCGGTTTTTTAACATTTAGGTTTTCAAAAAAATCCAAATAGGTTTTGCAAAAGGCCATTTGGGTTGCATTTTTGATATTTTGGTTTTATTCAAAATCGAATATTCTTAATTCAAATTTTGTTGACATATTTCACCAAACCAAATTTGGTTTTGAAAAATGAGTTACCGAAAACGTTAATGCCATAAAAACCACACTTGTTTCCTAAAACCAAAATGTAATGACATCAACAATCTTTCATGAAGGTTGATGAAATCATTCGAAAGCGGTTTTAGAGAATAAATCCCTTAGCAAATGCTCGTTGTTTTTTTTTTTCGTTGGAGAGAAAGTGCAGAGACCGTTTCAAAACGGGCATTTTCAGGGGCAATTGGGTCCTTTTGACGACATGTCCGTCGTGCCAGACATTGCTCATGCCTGTTTAGGGAATAAAAGATAAAACACACCGGTAATTAACTGCCCTTTGTCTTTCAATGGAAACTGGCACAATTTGCAACTGTGAAGACAACCCACCGAGGGGCGGAGGAGAATGAAAGTTTGATTGAGCATATTATGTATGAGAGAATGTTTGAACTTCAAATTCTGAAATAATAAGAAATCAAATAGTCTAAGAAAAAGATAGGAATCTTTCAAATAGTGAGAGATCACAAGAAAGAGATCACTGATGGACACTACACGTGATGATATCCAAAATGACAGCACAATCATCTGCATGATGGCCAACAAGGAGTAAACAAACAGCGGACATAATTTTTATTTTTCGTTTGGTTTACCCCTTCACTGTGTGCGCTCGCGGCAGATAAACTCAAGTTGTCATCTCAGCTACGTCATCGCCTCGAGCCCAGAGCAGGTAGAAAAAGGGAACGAAAAAGTCTTTTGAATTCATATGGTGAGCGTTTAACCCTCTATAATAAGCCCTGCTCTTTCATGGCTTGGACCATTATCGATTGGAATCTTTTGCGCCAGTCAATTTTTGATCTCCCACTCAGTATTCCAACTCTCCAACGGCGTCTTGCTGATATTTTCTTCTAAATTGCTATCTATAAGTTTGCTTTCGTTCTCTAAATACTTTTGTCGCTAATTGGCTGCATTAACAGTGACATTGCTGTGTATTTGTTTTGTGTAAGATTTTGATACGGGGGCAACCCCTAAAATAAAGAAAGTTCATTCATTCATTCATTCAATTCTGAGAAAGGCGCAGTCAAATGGGTTTTGAGTTGCAAATGGTACAAATGGCATGAAAGGCAACAATTATTGTTATCAGTTCAGGAAGATTTTTCAGGGCTGACCCGCAACGAATAATCAGTTCGGAGTCGTGATGAATAAGGTTGTTCCAGTCTCTTATTGTTCTGGGAAAATAGGAGTTGAAATGAGCATTTATGCGACTAATTGGGCAGCTAAGGGAGAGGCCGTTGTCTGTTCTTCTCTGAATTTGCTTTAAATTAAAGTGCTTTGGAAATTTAAAGTTTAGGGTCGCCGTTTGGATATCCCTCACAATGCTGTACTGAGTCTGCGGTCAATTATACCTGCAACCTGACCCTATCCCTAAGCTTGAAAAAAGTCAATTCCACATTCAGATGCACCTTTCTCAACGTTGGAAAAGGAACACTGTTGTGCATAGAAATCCAAATTTTCAACAGATTTCTATACACAAGTATATTTTGTATAGAAATCTGTTGGAAAATTTGATTTCTGTGCACAACAGTATTCCTTTTCCAACGTTGAGAAAGGTGTATCTGAATGTGGAATTGACTTTTTTCAAGCTTAGGGTTAGAGTTTGGGTTAGTGGCTTTGGTGCATTCGGCCGCTAAGCTTATCGAGAGGGAAACGGTCTGTGAAAGGTTTTGATGAGTTTTTCCAATTTTGATTACCGCTATACAGTTCCGAATTCCTGTGGACAAATGGAGTGAGCCAGCGCGGCGGACGTCTTATGGTCTCTGTATAGATGGACAGCAAGAGGTGGGTTGACACCAAGCAAAAGTTTTTATACAAGGTTTCCCAAAAGTCACTTGACAACCCCTTGCTATTTGCTGTTTTCAAATCTCTCTTTGTGGGGCTATTTCTACAGATTTCAGGTTCAGATTGGGTAGGCTGCCTGCTGCAGGTGTTATCCACTCGAAATGAAACAAATTCCACCCCAAGCTTCCTTCAGAGTTGCTTCAAAACTGCTATGCACTTTTCTGGAGTTATCAAGTGACTTTTGGGAAACTTTGCATACAGGATAGGAAAGGTTTAGTGTCTCATAGGTTAGCTTTGGATCGAAAACAAGCTGCAATCGACGTCAGCTGATGCAAACTTGGCGACTCCACGAAGATGTATGAGCCATCGGAACAGATGTGGATACAAGTCGGATTGGCCGCCCTGAACAGCAGGGACCTGTGCGAAAGCATTCAGGAAGCAAATAAGAAAAGCCATTGATTTCCAAGCAAGGGTTTCCTTTATTTACACACGAAGGGGGAAGACAAAAAACTGTCAGTAAAAACTCTGAAGAACGTTTTGTCGATATAAAATCTGACTTGAAGCTGGAAGTTGGCCTGAAATCTCAACAGTAGCCAAAAAAGGAATGAGTACAGATTACGAACTACAGCGTGCAGAAAAAAATTTCAAAACCTTTGGTCAAACCAAGCTCGTTGAACTCTGTAGTAAATTTTGGAAAATCTTTCATTTGAGCTGTTAGCAAATGCACAGTGGCGGCGGAATTAATGTACTCATACATGTAAAACATTTCGACGACTGATCATATTTTAGCAAATACTCTATGCTGCAGAAATTAAAGATCCTCTTTCATAAGCGAGTTCAAAAAAATGTGACACCTCTACTTCCTCATTCCACTTGAAGATATGAGCTAAGAATGCTCCCAAGTGTGCTCAGAGTGAATTCAGAATTCTGTCAACAATAAAAACTCGGTCGAAAACATCATTCTCAGCAAAGAAATTAAAGTTTTTCTGTGCATATAAATGGAAGAGTGTGAAGCATTCTCAGTTTATATCTTCATATGGAACAAGGTGTAGAAAGCTTTGTTAAAATCTGGTGCTTTAATTTCTACCGTCTAAGAGCAAAAAGGAAGAAAAACGATTCGGAGGCAACAGTTCAGTGGGAAATATACAGTAGATTATTTTAGTCGTGCACATGCTGCGAGCTTTTGGTCGCAAAAATTGCATCGTTTAACGCCAATCAAAACCATCAATTGATTTGTCGGATTTTTTGCTCATTTTTTAATCATTTGGTTGTTGTGAGTGCTTGCTTCTGTGTACAGGGCGTTGAAGAGGGGTCGCACTGGATGTGATCAATTTTTGCTTGGGAAATTAAAAAAAACTTCACTTTGTCCCGTCATCATGATTCGGCCTCAGTCAGAACGCAAGGTGGAATGGGTCTCTGCTTTCTGACAAAAAGCGGGTGTGAACAGGGAGAAATGCGGTGTCAGGGAGAAATGCGATGTTGTAAAAAAAGTGTCGGGAATTCAGTCATAACGAAAGAAATGCGCATTTGTTGTTCAACTAAGGAGACGACTGGAGGCGAGTAGACGTAACGTTCCGTCAATTCCCAGACAAAATAATCCATGATTTTCAAATCTGAGGAAAGATCCGTCCACTTCACGTCGCCTCCGCAACCAATCCATCTGCCTGGGAAATTCGCATGTTACCATTGTCTGACCCCAGGCCGCGGCTCGATCCGAGAATATCATGACAGTGACCTTTGCGCTTGTGAGCTTTCTTTGCCACTTACCGTGGCCCTGCCAAAATTGGCCTTGCTAACGCTCAATCTAAATGGGCCTATGGCTGATGGGCCCGGACAACAAGCTCACCCTGTCCTTGTTCGATGAGCGGAATGACAGGAGGTCACCTGGCATGGAATCATATCAGAATGGCAAAAGCATAATCGAGAAAAAAGCCGAAAAACGATAACAACAACGTGCAGCATGTGCAATACATCGATGTCTTACAGTATATGCATGTATAGCGGCGGCGGAAATAATACTCATAGGTACATGTAAGAAATTGCAACCGTTCAGATTTTGGCAAAAATCATATGCTGCTGAAAAAAAATCCTCATTTGTAACCGAGGTCAAAATCTGACACCTCTTGCACGCTTTCTTGAAATGTGGGGCTTTCATTTCTACCGCCTGCATAGGTATAAAAAGAAAGTAAAGAAAGTTTCGGAGGCAACAGTTAAATGGGAAAAAAACATGTGTGGGTACCTTAATTCCGCCGCCACTATACAGTACGTTGCAAAAAACCTGTTACATATACAGGACGAATGGAAGATGATGATTTCCATTTACAAACTACTTGTTACACATATGAAGACGTGCTGGAAGAAGGTGATTTCCTATTGCAAATGCACATTAATTCCGCGGCTACTATACGCGACGCAGCAATGTGACAATAATTGTTGATTGGTGCAACCTGAGTCGGGAAGTCTGCAATACCGCTAATCACAAAAAATGTAGCCGAAGAGAGTGATACACATTCGTCATAACAAAGAACCATATGTTCAGAGGTCAACTGCACAAGTCAGTAGACCGCGTCCGATTCCAAAACCTGACGAAATTGCAGGTTTGCACTGACGGCATTTTTTGAGCAGACACTCTAGTCATCTAGTGTACAGTGGCGAGAAAATTAATTGTACAACATATGGTGTTGTTTCTCTCTCGGATATTCGGGTTAACCTTAAATCCATCGACGTACGTTTCCCATCATTGATTTGACGCATATTTCCGTACGCAACAAAACCCCAGTTTTTGAGTCTGAAACCATCACAGTTTGCACAGTTTATACTGCGAAAGATCGAAAAACGCCAGGCACTAATGGAACAAGTAATTTTATCGCCACTGATCATACATTTGCCAAAGGCACACTCGAAAGCGGATTTTGGCAGCTGCATCGGTGGCCTAGTGGTCAAGGCACTGGACTACTAATCCGACGCATGGGGATCAAATCCATCAGGGCAGATTTTTTTTAGATTTTTGTGGTTGGTGGACTTTTTTCATTTTGCGGTTGGGGGACACCAGGCGGCAGGCCGAAACCAAGAGCAGGTCAAGGTAAGGTAGGAAAGGTTAGGTCAGGTTGAAGTAGCTTTAAAAATTTCGTTTTTTCTGGTGTATTCGAAGTTGCAATGACGTCAGTGCAACCTGCATTGCATTTCATGATTATCCTGCAAAGCTAGGAGATCGCAAAGCTCGGATATCGTGGAACCTTGAATATTGAACATTTTACTTTTGAACAAGCTACTTGATTCCATATTTTCACCCACATCGCAAATTTGAATTTCGTAATTGCAAGCCACGGATGAGACAGAGAGCGATTCGGGTTTAGAGTCGGTTTGCATTTTTCTTTGAAGTCTGAACGGCACAAATAAAGGCAAAGAATCCAGAAAAAGGTTCTTGGAAAGCGGATCGAGTTGGGTACGTGGCAAAACTACAAGACACTTTTATTACTTTAAACGCGGGGAATTTATAAATATGTATGAAGAATAACAAGCCTTATGTACACAGTTGCATGAGTTTGGATAGTCGCGGAGAATCACAATCACAAAGGTAAAAGGAGGATTCATTCCAGATAGCGTTAGGCCTTTTAGTTTTTTGGCAAATAACGAGAGAGAGTTAGCAAACATCGTGTCGTCTCTAAATTCCCGAATATCAAAATGCCCGAATCTCAAATTACCCGAACTGGATTGAACTGGTTTGGGAATTTTGAGATAAAACTGCAACAAAACAGCTGAACCGCTTCAATCCCGTTGATTCGATATACTTTTGTCTCAAAATGCCTGAACCAGTTCCAATCCTATTTTCAAGCTTTTGATAGCGGCCTTAGACGGTCAGGATTTTTCCTTTTTTGCCTTTAGTATTTTTCCATGGGAAGTTTCCATTGGGAAGTTCCCAGAAAGGATGTTCTCCTTCCCGTGTAAGGGCTCGTTAGGAACTTCCTAAAGTCCTATTAGCATTTGCCCTTAGACGACGAGTATTTTTCGTCAGGATTTCGGATTTTATATCTGGGAGAATCCTATTGGGATAATCCTGAGCGTCTAAGGCCGCTATGAAAGTGTAACACATGAATGTGCCTTTTTGAAGTCGCAGATGGTGCGTTCCCACCTTCTAACTTCCCTCGATTCCTGCAGAGGACCAAGCAGCAATCTTTCGGTGAATACGTTGGGCCTGGATGATGCTTGGATGGGAGACCACCCTTGTACCCCAGGTTGTCCGAAAGGGGGCTTAGTGGCCAAGTCCCTCGTCTCCTTTGGATGAGACGTTAAGAAAGAGTTCCCGTGTGCAGCATCACACTGCACACGTTAAAAGAACACCTAGCTCCAGGTCCAAGACAGAGGCTTGGCAGGTCACACAGCAGAGAAGCCACACATCACAAGACATACATAAGTACGTCTCCACTCTGCAGAGCATGCTCTCTTCGGGAAGTCCTCCGAATTGGCGTGTATACGCCGTAAAACTGATCCGAGCCGTTTGCGTTCAATGCAGTGCAGAGCGGAGTTTGGCTACGATTATGGGGCATTGTTCTCCTTGCGAGCCCAAGTTGTGCAACAAGGTTTAAGCCGAGCCACCGGCCGTATGGCTGTCAGCTCGTAATGGCAATGATGTTGAATAAATACATGAGACATATCATCAACCCTGCTGTTCCTTCTCCTTTTAATTACTAGTGGGCCCTTCGGGCCCACTGGCCCGATTAAAAAAGCGACACAACATATGGGCCCTTCGTCCCAAAATTGGGATTAACCGGGGTTATTCAAGAAATACATACATACCGATTTGGGAACTTTTTTTTATCTCACCTCACCTCGTGTCAAAGTCCAAACCTCCAAAAACGGGAAAGCTCGTTTGGAACAAAAAAATTTGAGGGTGGAACCTGCGGTCTGCTCGTTCGGGGTTCCACTGCTTCA
>JASGXE010011732.1:0-14240 GCA_030068105.1 Sinentomon sp. SZTP_YWyxl
AACAATCCCTTGAGCCCCGCATTCAATCTTATGAATCATTGCACCATTGAGCTGTTGTTGAAGTGTCGCCATCTGCCCCTTCAACTCTTCAATCTCCTTGGTGGCATCAATCCCTGCACTTATCAGTGTTCTCATCTTTCGCGGGCTCATCTGCTGCTTGCCCCGTGACGTCGAAGGCTTGGTTTGGTGACGTTGAAGTGCGCCTCGGAGGTCGATTGAGTTGACGTCTTGAAGTGTGGCAGGTGAAGCCCTTCGATGCGCTGCCGTTGCTGGTCTTGATTGTGGTGGTGGCGACGGCGAAAATGTTATGAGGTCTATCACTGATATTGATGATGCACTTGATCTTGCTGGAGTTTCCTGCTGGACCGGCGGTGATTCCTGCAGTGAAATCGCCTGCAGTGGTGGTGTTAATGTTGGTCCTGGTGTCGAATTAACTGGAGGTGATGAATCCAACCTTCTCAGTTGAATAATAGGTTGCATCGATGGAGTGCAAGCTCCTGATGATGATAATTGTCGTTCAGGTAAGCTCATCCTTAGCAACACCACTCTTGGTTGCATTTCTGATGGAGGTGCCACTGATGGCGTTGGCGAAGGCTGCATCAATGGCGTTGACGATGCTGATAATGATAATTGTCGTTCAGGCAAGCTCATTCTTTGCAATACCACTCTTGGTTGCATTTCTGATGGAGGTGCCACTGATGGCGTTGGCGAAGGCTGCATCAATGGCGTTGACGATGCTGATAATGATAATTGTCGTTCAGGCAATCTCATTCTTTGCAACACCACTCTTGGTTGCATTTCTGATGGAGGTGCCACTGATGGCATTGGCGAAGGCTGTTGTCCAAAATTCAATCGTACCAGTTGCAGCACTGGCTGCATTTCTGGAGATGAAGATGCAGTTGATGATGGTGATGGTGGTTGGTCAAGACTTCGACGGTGGAGTTGCACCACTGGTTGAGCCACGTGCTTCACCTTCCTTTTCTTCTTGTTCGACGGTTCTTCGTCATGTATTTCTGCTGCTTCATTTGCAACACCTGAATCCTGCTCTCTTGGTGAAGGCTCCCTCCTTCGCCTACGAACTTGCTCTGCCAGTTGCCACATTCAGTAGATGGTCCTTACCCCTTCTCCGGGCTTCTCTTTGCTTGGTTGCAATTTCTTGTTGACAACTTCTCTTGCCTGGCCTGTTCCTCCTCCGTGACCTTTAGCTTGTTTGCCGCCACACGCTCGTTAGAGCTATCTTCTCTTTCCTTCGCGGTCTGCTTTCTATTATCGACACCTTTTCCGACACTCTTCACTTTGATTTTCGGAGTCCGTCTCCAAATCGGTCTCTTAATTTTGAGAATTTGATTTTTAGAAAGTTTGAGAATTTGATAATTCGCATTTGTTCAAGCCCAGGCTGTATGTTCCAGCAAAGAAGGGTCTGAAACGCCACAACTGTAGGTAAACGGTGAACACACCATCGAAGCATAAACCTTGGTTTAAAACGTACCTATTGAGGGAAATGATCACAGGAAACCTTGTAGAACGGAAACAATACGTATTGCAACTTTGGTTGGGATATGAAGTTTCAAAATTTGTCATACTTGTGAAAGTCAGAGTCAAAAATCTCCAATTGATCTGATTCCGGGTATTCAGCTTTCCGGAGGATCCCCGTTTCGAAATGTAACTTTTGCAAAGCTTTGTCCGAAGAAATTACACAGAGAAGTATTTCGACAAAAACAAGTTTGAAAAATGTCAACGAGTGTCATGCATACAATATAAGGAAAAGCTTCTTGCACACGAAACAAAACACGAACCTGGAAAAGTCATTGTTCGAGATTGCGCCCGTCACCAAACGACGACGCAACACTGAAGAAAGTCGAGGAGGGGAACGGCTGCAGTTGCTGCATGCAGGGAGCAGCTGCGGTTGCGTGGGTGACCACTGGTCCCAGGTTGCGTGGAACGGCTGCAGTTGCTGCATGGACGACCACTGGTCCCAGGTTGCGGGGAACGGCTGCGGTTGCGTGGGTGACCACTGGTCCCAGGTTGCGTGGAGCGGCTGCTGTTGCTGCATGGTCGGCCACTGGTCCCCCCGGGGACAACCTCCTCTTCCTCACGGGCCCCACGTCTTGTGTATAAAGGAGTCGGTCTCCACTTGGTTGCCACCTGGCGAGAACACTCCATGTCATTTGCTGATGACGATGATCTGCTTGTCCCTGCTTGCGATGACCACCAAACAGGTCCTGGTTGTGGAAGCCGTCTGCTTTCAATTTGTGTCATCCTTGACGACCAAATTGGTTCGGGCTGTGGTGCGATGCTCGGCCCCGGCTGCGGCGATCCGGCATTGACGGGTGCCACCTTGTCGGACGGTGACGGACTGAAAGCAAAGAGGTCCACCTCTGGCTCCGGGAGTGAACCATCACTAGAATGTTGAAGCCATGGCCAGGTTGTTGGATCCAGTGCCCCCGCACGAGGTGAGTCACGTAATGGTGACTGTGACAAAGGGTTTTGCCAAACAAGCCCTGCAATACAGAAAAACGAGTAACGTGAACATAAAATTTTCTCAGTGAAAGGAAAAATGTTTTCTCTTGCGTAACTGTCTTCTCAGAAGTTCATAGTTGTTTAGATCCATGTGACAGAATTCACAGGTTCAAAAATATAACAAAGTTTGCTTTACGCATACCAAAAAATTTAATGAAGTAAGTTCACAGATTTCAATCCCAAATGACGACTCGCTGCTCGTTTGAAACACCCGTTTTCCATCTTGTTGCAATGAATGAAAATATGGAAAGCCCCACACAAGCAAAAAATTCTTGTGAGTCAAATCAACCCTCTGATCTTCTACTCGCCCCTTCCAAATTGCATGCGTTATCAGTCGAGCAGAAAGAACTCTGTGATTTTGCCTATTTCTTTTTCTCAAGCTGGAAGTCTGGGAAAGATCGAATCAACCTTGCAAAATAATCGGAGAGAAGGTGCCGGCAGAATGGACCTCGGCTTAACAAGGAGCCTTTTTGTGATTGAATAATTACTGGATCCCTACCAGGCATATCTAAAGGAAGATAGTTGGCGAAATCAGAATCGGAATTGGAATTGGACACGACATTGCCCCCGAATTTCAGAATCATACAGTTAAGGCATCTGTTTTGTGGGTTTTTTGTTGTGAAAATAGGAATACAAAATATTTTAGAAGAAATTCATTACGCAAAATGCAATAAAATGCAATTCATCAAATCAACTCCAAGGCGCCAGTTTAGAAAAGCTCGACAGAAAACTTCACGACATCGGAATAATGGTTTCTTAGCGTCCACTGCGGCCTGCGGGTTTTGACTGATCGTACCCTTCGGTTTTGTATTCTTTTTACTGCATAGTGGAAGTATGTTAGGCACCAGGCATTTGAATTGAAAGAGTTTTGGTAGATTATGTACTTGCAAAATATTGAGATTTCGATCATTTCATTAGAAAAGCAAAAACGAGGATTGTGCAACGTTTAAAGCGACAGGCTGTTGGGCGCAGAGCAGAGAAAGCAAAGATCAATCGAGAATATTTTGCGTTGCAAATTTCAGAAGAACATCATCTCGTTTTCAAAGTAAATGCCCCATATCCTGCCGATTGTGCAGTGCAGGGGATTTAATTCAGGCGAGTGAGGAGACAGTTTGGATTTTGAAAAATCTTTACAAAGAAAACCACACGTTTTTACACGTGGTTTGAACATATGGCACAACGAAAATGTGCCATGAAACGATGAGAGAAAAATTCAGTTTCGGTCGTGCTGGAGAATCAAGAACGGCAGCCGATTTCCAAAACGAAGATTAATCGGCGGATCACCACGATCCGAGGATCGAGGAGTGCGATTGTGGTTGGCCACAAATATTTGGATTCACGTCGATAATGCGAATAACAATGTCAACCACATCACCACTCGTCGATCCGCGGATTGAGGCGATCCGCCGATTAATCTTCGTTTTGGAAATCGGTCGCGAAACTGAATTTTCCTCATTGTTTCATGGCACATTTTCGTTGTGCCACATGTTCCAATGCATTTATCGTTGTGCCAATGTTGACCAGGTTCTGAATTTTGATGCGCCAGGACCATCTAATGCTTAGCTTAAACAGGTGACTAAGTTTTTATTGATGGATACGAAAAATAATTCTGCCCCATTGGCAGAAAGATTGATGGAAGTAGCGACAGCGATCTTTCCTGTCACAAACTTCTCTCATTCTATTCCACGATTTTTTTTTTTCATTCAATTTTTTGCGATAATTAACTTTTTGGGCTGATGGTCCTATCTAAGACAGCATTTAAACAAATTGTCTCTCTAAACAAAACTCAACCTTGTCAGAAAATGTGAAAATGAATGTTTTTATATCATACGCTTCCACTCCATTTTTTGCTTCCCACATTTGATATTTTAAAACTTGAAGTAAACGTATAATGCAAACGAAGGCCCTAACACAGATTAACTTGAGACGTTCCAGCCAGTGTATAAACGTGTTTCGTATGTGCAATCCTTCTCTGCAGTTAGATAAATCACCAACGGCAAGCCATCGGCCTTTCACCTCACGCATCGACGTGACAGGATCCACTGAAAAGCGTTGAATGAAACAAATCACAATAAAAATAATAAAAAATAATAACATAGTAAGAGCTATCCTTCATGTCAGTTGTGCTTTGTTCAGTAACAGTCCATTTTGAATTGGAGTGAAAAAAGTCGCAAGATACACAAAGCGTCTTCATTCACAAGCATATCCATCGTCATACAACATCATTTAGGTACAAACCTTGTCGAAGGATTCATCTATTTGCCATCGATTCACACTACATGCAGTCTGTGTGATGAGATTAGGCGAAATACAAGAAAACAAGTAATTAGAACAGATAAATCCATAAACAAAAACAAGGGCAAAAAATAAACACTTTGTCACAAAAGCCAACTGGCATTCGATTTTAAAAAAATATTCAGTATCTTGGTTCATAGAAAGTGCACAAGAAGAACTAGTCAAGAAACTAAAATTTGACAAAAATAAAAAAATGCCTTCATAAGTCCAGCCAATGCCGCTGCTGTTACAAAATAAGAAACAATACAAGAAACGGAGACCAAATTGTAACAAATGAGAGCAAACGAATCAAGACAAAAAGAAATTCCGAACTCAAAAAGAAATTCCGAACTCTCAAGAAAAAGCATCACCCATCCAAAAAGGGCCTCAACAGCATGCAGAAAAAGGGAAGGAGGTTCAGGGTCGTTTGGGGAAGGGAAGGAACTGGCGGAGGAAGTTCAGGAGAGGTGGGAGCGGGTGAAGGATCGGGGGAAAATGGATCATTGCATACACAATGAGCAGGGCAAGGAATGAACAATGCAACAGAATGAGAAAAACCAAATCTCTGTCCTCATCGTCTTCTACCAAGCATCTACCAGCTCGTCAGAACCCTCAAATACACCAGCCCTTTCATAACCAACAGAGAGCACTATCATGAGTTCGGGCAGGCTGGCAGACCTACGGTTGGGCAGGGGTGGGACCAGCAGCACCAGCTGCAGCGGCAGCAGCAATTGTCTGCGGAGCATTCGGATGTATTCGTAGGCCTACAGGGAAAGCAGTAGCAACATTGTCAAATGATGCCGAAGCTGTACCAAATGAGCAGACTGCCATCAGTGCTAAGATGTTTGCCTCGATGTTGCGCCCAGTGTCGCGTATCGCTCGGCATAGCTGCTCAAACTCTACGGAATAGTCTGGATATCCCGTAATCCTAGCGTGGGAGAGGTGGGGTGACTTCATCAGCGTGGTGTCGCCGTAGAACACCTGCCCAAAAGCTCCCAGTCCACCTAAAACTGATTCTGAGTCAAGGTCGTTCCACGTTTCTTTCAAATGCAAGATGAAAGTTCAAATACAAGTTCACCCGCTGCAGAATACTGTAAATATCTTTTTGGGAACACTTTTTATAAGCACTTGTAAAGGCGAAAAAATGTCAGAAAATTTCCATCTTGTTCGCAATGTTCAAAATTTTAAGTACTTCTTACTCTGTTGTCTTGATATACGACCTATATTGGGGATACGGCCTAAGGTGAGTTGTTTCGTTCTCCATATTTTTTATTTATCGTCTTTACGACCATTAAATAAAAATTATCACATTTGCTTGCAAATAAATCAAATTGATATGGTTTGTGTTGGCGACAATGATTTTTGTGGAAATGAATTTTCTGTAAATGTTGGCAAAATCTTTCCTGTGATCTTTTGAACAAAAATAAACAAAATAGAAATAGAAATATTATCTCTGATTGATAGCGGATTCAATATACTGCTTGGCCCACGTTGGCTGCCCTGGCTCACAAAAGACGTTCTGTCCCTTGAATTTTGACTCGAAATTTTATCCAGAAGCACACCTTCCGGAAAGTTGTCATCTGTGCTGGGGATAATTCTTCTCAATGACACATTGCCAATGAAAGTACCCTGTCCCATGTTTATGTAAGCAATCTTGGGTGGATAATCTTCGTGGAATATTCACTTGAGTTCACAGATTGGTTTGAGTACTGTCCAATTCATATCTCAAAAATTTGCACTCAGATTTGTTTCAACTGAAACAATTTCCCCACCCTTCAATTCCATGTTTATGTAAGCAATCTTGGATGGATTGCAGCCTTCGTGGAATATTCCCTTGGAAGTCGTAGATTGCTTTGAGAACTCCCCAATTCATATCTGAAAAATTTGAGCTCAGGTATGTTTCAACTGAAACAATTTTCCCACCCTTCAATTCCATGTTTATGTAAGCAATCTTGGGTGGATTGCAGCCTTCTCGGAATATTCCCTTGAGGTCGTAGATTGCTTTGAGTACTCCCCAATTCATATCTGAGAAATTTGAGCTCAGGTATGTTTCAACTGAAACAATTTTCCCACCCTTCAATTCCATGTTTATGTAAGCAATCTTGGGTGGATTGCAGCCTTCTCGGAATATTCCCTTGAGATCTTAGATTGGTTTGAGTACTCCCCAATTCATATCTGAAAAATTTGCGCTCAGATTTGTTTCAACTGAAACAATTTCCTCACAAACTCTGGCATTTTGATTAGCTGTAGAAATAAATAAAATATGAATTAGCAAATACCACCTCCTCCTCCTTGCCAAATAATGGGATTGAGGCAACCGTTCGTCTCCCACATTCCTCTTCCAGAATCTCCACCCTGAACTCATTCTCCATCTGGTAAGCCTCCCTCACTTTCTGTTGGAAGGCATCTTCCTCCTACTGTTGCTGTCGCTGTTCCTGTAGTTAAAGAAACGAACGGTAATGAACAGAACCGTTCGTTCCGGCACGTCTACCGATCCGGCATATTTATTGTAGCCACCCGTAGGTATTGCAGACTCTCACACTTCGCCATAAATAAGTCACAGCAGTACACGTTAGGGACAAGCTTTTAGACTCAAAATGGTATGGTCTGGTCCAGGAATTATTTACGAGGACATGGGCATCTCCCTGGCAGATGTGACAGTTTTTGACTGTTGTCTAGTTGCGACGATTTTTTTTGCTTAGTTTCTAGGCACGGTTTAAACAAGACACTGCATATGTTGAACAGCTCGCGACTATTTTTTTTGCTTAGTGTCTAGACACGGTTTTTTCTAGACACTGCATATGTTGAACTGCTCGTATAGCAAGCATCGAAAATCAGATGCGTTCTTTGTTCCCATGCAGTGGAGCATGAGTGGGAAGGCAGGCGCAAATGCGAGGCGTAGGGGTTATACCGATTTATCGGTATAACCCCTTATACCGATTTATCGGTATAACTCGTACGGTGTAAATCGTGAATACTTGTCGCTGATTGGTTATTTTGATGGTGAGTGGATGTTGGCGTCATTTTTCAAGTATTTCGAATCAGTTGGTAAAAGAAATGGTATCAATAGGTCAGTGCTTACATCTCGCCGTGCTTATGGCGCCGGGCAAGCTGAAAATCCTTCCTCAAGAAAATTTCAAACGCTGTACCACAATGATGCATTGTTGTCTGAACCCATTTTTGTTTATCCTGGCTGTGATTCTTCTTTCTGTCCTCACAATGGGAGGCGTCCGGGTTAGCCTGGAATCATGTTTGAGTTTGGCCAGCGCACCAGCCATGGTAGTGGAATATCGTTTTTTGGAAAAAAAACACTCGAGATTGCACCATGATCTGAAAATAAAAGAAAAAACTAGATTGGTGCAGAATTTTTTACCCAAAGTCAGCAAAAAGAGCATACTCGTATAAGGCAAGTGATAACGACAAATTTTACATCACTTTTCGGGAGCTCGAAAGAAAATTATTTTTCATTCATTTACAAAGATGTGGAGAAGAATTTCGTAATGTTTTTGACGAATCTGCATTTCCGTGCGTGTTAATCCAAATTTATTGTAAAATTATTATCATTGTTTACAACAATTAACATGTCAAAAAACGTAAAATATCAAATGTTACGCAATCAAGTATTTCATAAATTTTAATGTTTTGCCTTTTTCTGTTTCAAATTTCTGATTTGAAGTTTATCTGCTGGCATGTATCGCTCTTTTGCAAGAGGAGGGGTTATTGTGCAGGGATTTGGAATTCGAAGGAAATTTGAATAGGGTGGGGCAGAGTTCAATTACCTATTTAATCGACTGACGAGTGGCTTTTTGATTGTTCTTTTGGAATTGATTGAGCATCACTTTTGAATTGTATTTGGATTATTAATGTATGTACCCGAATTTGGCATGATAATTAATAGAAAGTTGTTTTGGTTGTTTATTCAACCTGAATAATTTTTTTCAACTTCCTTCTTTGCCTAAAAAAAAATGAAAGTTGAAAGTCAAAGAAGCAAGTGAGTGGATGCTGGTGGGCCTCTTTTTCTTTCTTTCTTTCGTTTTCATTAAAATCCACCACACAAAATTTGTAACATGGCTGATAAAAGTTTCCTAAAAAGTCCTAAGGCCGGAGAGATCTCCGATGCTTTTTTTAAAACCACCGGTGAAAGTTGCGGATATCCACGTTTTCGGGGGGAAGGGATCGATAATATCCTCAACTATCTCCGGTGTTTTTGAAACAAGCAACAGAGATCTCTCCGGCCTAAGTGATGCGATGCCTGGTCTCATGGCGGCTTGTGAACGATGCAATTGAGGATATAAGGGGGTAGGTATCTGCTTTTTTTTTTAGCAAACAAACTATTTGAAGAGGTGGAGTTGACCTCCAGTCAATGTTCATTGAATATCATTGCTAAGAGACATTCTAAAAAAACTGGTCTCATGGCCGCTGGTCATGAGACCTGGTTCAAAAAACTGGTCTCAATTGTGGATAAAAAGGGGTAGGTATCTGCTGTTTTTTCGAGCAAACAAACTAGTAGAGGAGGTGGAGTTGGCCTTGCGTTCCTGAAACATGATTGGTTTCTTTAACTTTTATTCCATTGTATGGCGAAAGATCACCACCTTTTGCATGAATGTTTTATGGTTTTCTGATATTTTCTTGCATTGTATTGCTTTTGGATCACCTTTTGCATGAAAGTTTAAAACCATCAAGTTCCATCAGCACTCTCTCCATAACTATACAAAAGAAATCATATCGGTTTAGGCAGCCAGTTTCTCTGTGTGTGTTTAATCTTATTAGGATCACTCTTATCATTACGCAGCAAATCGTTTGTCGAATGGTCACATCTTCTTTCATGAGCCCATCATTTGCAGATAAATTCATCCTTTTATCGAGATTCTTAGTCAAGGTACTGGAAAAGTAACTGACACTACACGTGCTCAGAATCTGTAATCAGTAAATTTGAGCATGTTTTTACAGTTTGATATTTGAGCATGTTTTCATGTGTGCAGCATAGAACGAGACAGTCAGCACAAAATACTGTGGAACGGGTCAAGGTGCGGCAACAGCAAACTGAGGAAAGCGAGGCTGCGGTTGATCGCAAAGATGATTGGCCACACAAACAATTCGAAAACCAACATGCCACAACTACCTACAGGGTGTTTGAAAACATGGCAAAAACCCGTCAGCAAACCAGGCAATTAATTTGCAAAACTAAGGTGAACACTTCCTTTGGTATTTAATTTTCATTGCACACGGATTGGATAATTTGATATACAGGGTAGCCCAAAAGTCCCTGGCCATAGGAAAAACGCAAATTTGCCGTTTTTGTCATATTTTGCGATCTGAAACTTTTTTTGGCTCTGACATCGGATGTCAAGGCTTTGTTCGGAAATTTTAGCACCGAATAAAGTGGTGTCATCCGTGGTGGGAGTTAGAAAACGTCACAGATCACAAAATTTGATAAAAACAGTTAATTTAATTTTTTTATATGGCCAAAAAGTTTGGGCATCCCTGAATATGCGCATATTGTTCCGATTACGTCTTGTCAACCGTGGTCAGAGCAAGAACGAGTTTTAGATCACAAGATTTCATAAAAACATCAAAATTACATGTTTTCCTATGGCCAAAGACTTTTGGGCAACCCTGTATGATTGCAACAGGAATGTGTTGCCATGGAATGAGAACGTCATCCCTAAAACTTTTTAATCTAAAAAAAATTAAATTGTCCAGACGTTTTTACCTTTTGTGATGTTTAATTTGAGTCCTTTTCACACTGCAAGTTGATTTCAATAAAACAAAAGCATACGTGAAAATGGATTTCGAGATAAAACGGTAAACGGCCTGGCTCGCTTTTCAGTTTTTTAGCACGACTACGTTGTTTCTTTCACTTGTGTGGCACTGGTGCAGCTCAGTTTAGCATATCTTGCAGGTTAATGGCATCCAGTGGATACCACGTGAATCGGGAAAATGCAGCAGTTATTCTGCATTTTTTGCTCGAAAAAAGGAGTGATTTTTTACCGTTGCTGTCAACATGGTTCTCGACAACATTGGGATTTCAGTTGTTTTCGCAGGCTTTTATGGGGCGGGTAAAATGACATTTCTACCAAATTCCGTGGGCATGTAGGATATTGAAATTTTAAATAGGATCTATAAATAATTAATATATAGGAATTTATTAATTTATTAATATATAAAAATAATTAATATTAAATAGGATCAACTCACGACATTGCCGAGGATTTTGCCTGATGTGAAAAGGTCAATTTCTATTTCTCACGTCATTTTATCATATTTTTTTTATGTCCAATAAAGCTTTTGGTTTATTCACCAAATATTTCTTTTTCATTATTTTAAGAGTTGTGATTGAAAGCACAGATGGACTCCAGAAAATCTTTACGGATATATGATTATTTCCTGGTTCAACTTTAGCATATTTGAAAGCTTTACACACCATAAAAAGCATGTGCCACGACAATATGAGCCTTCTTCAGACAGAGGCACGCCTGTTTAATGAGGAGTGCAAAACATTTCAAGTGCAGTCGACAAGAATTTTCGAATTCTTGGGATATAGAGCATGGCAGATAACTAACCATGAGATTACGTTTCATTCCTGAGTGTAGAGCAGATACTGATTTCTTCCGTCCTCATCCTGCTTAAAAAGGAACACTTTCATTTTGTTAGGGTCCAATCCCACGGATTTCGATAGTGCAAGGATTAAATCTTCATACACGTATGACATAACATCCTGATTTACTGAGCATTTCTAAAGTTGATCGTCATGATTTTCACTTGATCATCTGCAGACTGATTTTCTCCGAACACAGATATCATTTGATTCCAAAAGTGCAGTTAAACGTACGAAACACTCCAAAGTATATTTGCTCTTAAATACCCAACAGCACCATTCACACTAAATTTATGCTCCATGACTATTGTTAGAAACAAATCAACATTGAATGTCAACATAATTTCTCACAGCCCCTAAAGTGCTGATTGCGCAAAGAGACATGCATATATGATCGTCGCTGTCTTCGAACGACAGGTAGCTACGGTACCTCAAGACTTAAACTTGAAGCAGGGACAGAACCAGGAGCAGGGCCTGCACCAGAATTGGGTACAGAACCAGAAGCAGGGCAGCACCTGAAGCAGGGCAGAACCAGAAGCAGGGGCAGAACCAGGAGCAGGGCGGAACCAGAAGCAGGGGCACCACCTGAAGCAGGGGCAGAAGTAGGGGCAGCACCTGAAGCATGGACAGAACCAGAAACGGGAAGAACCAGAAGCAGGGGCAGAACCTGAAGCAGGAACAGAACCAGAAGCACGTGCCTGGAAAATATTTCTTGTCCCTAGTGAAGAAGAACTGGCATTAAGCTTTATGCTTATGGTCAGTCGAGTGACACAATCGACATGTGGCTGCGAAGTGGTCTTTCGAAGTCAGGTTCAACTCAAACCATGTAGCAAAATTTGGATTCAGTCTTTGATCAGTCCGATCGATGTTGTATTTGCACTTTTTTGGCATTTTGATTTTAAGCAACCGTTCAGTTCTAAGCTAATCAGAGTTCAGAGCTAATGGATGCTAATCTACAAATTCAAAGGGGAAAGAGTCTCTGCCCCTTATTGGTTCTGATGGATGTGGTGTGGTGAGGCATCACACCACAAAACCAATCATCATTTTGTCGAGTTGTCACACATTTCTGAGCTTGGAAAACTGGAATAATAATGGCAGATCAGAAATTCTTCACATCTGCAAGTTGAGATTAGTTTTTGACCAGGAAAAAGTAGGTGCGGTGAGTTCAAAAGACGTATCGAAATTTAGAGGTTCAATTTTTGTAATATTCAAAGTAGGTGTACGGTTTGCCCATTCCAAATCCAAAACTTCGTCTATTGAACGAAATTCCGATTGATTGCTGAATTGATTCTCCGCATTTAAAACTGAGTGCACGTCACGAGCCGATTTACCACGAGCACTTTCGATCTTCATGTGTGACCGTTGGTCACTTGTCGTTATCGTGGCCATGGTGCCAGACATAGGTCAACCTTTCTGAATTTTTTCAGGTTCCATTCAAGCAAATCCTGCAAAAACACATCTGATTAAAGAACATGGAATGGGGATATACAAGAACAGCAACGGTGGAAAGAACAGGCTACAGGGAAATATCCGCAGGGATGTTGCAGGGACTTATTGGATGCCCCTTCAGTTGGTAAAGACATGGTTTCAATAGGTCAGTGCTTACATCTCGGCGGCACCGGACAAGCTGAAAATCCTTCCCCAAGAAAATTTCTGACGCTGTGTGGGGGAGGGGACACAATGATGCACTGTTGTCTGATCCCATTTATGTTCATCGTGGCTGTTATTCTTCTCCTCTTTGCCCTCACAATGGGAGGCGTCCGGGTTAGCCTGGAATCCTGTTTCCGTTTGGCCATCCGTGGAAGCAGAATAGCCTTTTTCTGAGAAAAAAAAACACTCGAAGCGGTTGCACCATGATCTGAAAAATAAAAATGTTTTTTTCTGGATGGGCGCAGAATTTTTTCTCAAAGTGAGTGAAAAGAGCATTTAAAGCAAGTCATTACGAAAAAAAAATTTCATCCTTTTCGGGATTCAAAGAACATTATTTTTCATTCATTTACAAAGACCACTATCTATTTTTCATTCATTTACAAAGACTACTATTTTTCATTCATTTACAAAGACCACTATCTATTTTTCATTCATTTACAAAGACTACTATTTTTCATTCATTTACAAAGACTACTGTAAGAGTGTCAGATTCTGCCAAAACAAGTCTGCAAACTGTATCGAGAAGAATTTCAGGATGTTTTGATGCATCTGAGAATATGCGGGCATGTTTGGATTTTCAGATGGCAATTTCGGCATCAAATCAGATGAAACTCAAAGCATAGTGTTAGGGTCCTGCAAAATTGGCTCGATGGAGTTAAAATTCAACCCTTCTCCAACTTTTGGTTCCTCTGGACTCGACAAATAATTGAACCATTTTTTAGTTCTGATCAAGCTAACTATTTGGAGAAAAACTGGAACTTTACCCACCGAATGACTAGACTTTTCTGGTTGACCCAATGACTCGCGAGTTCATTTCTCGTTTGATCTTGGTGTGTTTGCCCAATAAAATCACCCTGGCTACTACCAGTAAGAAACACTGAATTTCTGAATGCTGAACTAACTTAACGATTTTATTCTTTGACTTACATGCTTTCCACAGTTACACCCTTGGAACAATGTTCGCAAGCACCAAAACAGCTTACAATCATAATCAGGAATAAGACAAACACCAAAAATAAAAACATTCTCACCAATAATTTTCTGAGGGTTTTCTGAAAGGAACCTGGGAGAGTTTTGATGTTGTGTTTTGCTGAACGTAACTTGGATATTGAACAACCACTAACACACATACCAATTCGGTGATCCCGCTTTTACACCCGGCTGGAGGAAAATTACCAGCAATTGTTAAAATCCTTGG